>JZKD02S1073059.1:0-13195 GCA_000966675.3 Picea glauca | reverse complement strand
CCGAATAACCAGAGATGAATCAAACTCAAACTACTTCCACCACAACTTTTTCCAACAGGTAGAGCAACAAAACAACCATAATTTCATTCGAAGGAGAGATACATTCAAATGTGAATTAGCTTGCACATAAACGCCAAAAGAGACTAACTTCATTCGAAAATCATTACACAGTTTAAAAAACACATGCCATAAACTTTGGAAAAACACAGACTGTAAGAGAATGAAAGAGACAACCTTTGATTGAATTAATGAACAGAGCAATAATTCATGGATGGAGAAGCAAAACATATGCATACCTGGATGCAAAATGCCAAGGAGAATCAACAAAACCTAATTATTTCTTCCAAGTCCGAGCAACATGGAGGCATCACCAACCAAAAAAAATGACCAAATGTGAACATAGCAAGGTTGGTGACCATCAAAGTAGGGTTAGAGCGACGTGCAATTACTGCACGTTGTATCCACATTTACTCCATCACCCATATCCCAGTACAAGCGCGCTAGCACATACAACGCATAATCCACCATAGCCATACCAAATTCAATACAATTTGGATACGCCACCCTTACACTATGTTTTCAAACTTAATGTGTGCACCAACATATTATATGTCCACACTTGTTAGGGAAGCCATGCCCCAAACACTTATGAATTTTAAACTTAAACAATGGTGCATAACCCTTTAACACTAAATCATCGTAACACAATGCCATAACCATATACAACTTCAAGCCTGGAGTTTAAATTCTCATTCAAACTATGTGTAGTAGAATAGAACTGTGATGATCATCAAAAAAATACCATTTCTCTTTTAGTCAAATCGCCAATAAGCCTGTTGTTTTCCCATTTTGTTTTAAAGAGTCATTTCGAGACAATAAACTTTAGATCTTATTTCGCAACCAACACATGAGCACACAAGAGACAAGTCATCCTTCATCATATTCACAGACGAGGTCCCACCTATCTAGTGTATTATTAATTATACATAAATGATAAGGCATTACAACTAATTTGCATGCAGGGACCCTACATTGCACTTTTGGGCATCAACAGAGGTGAGTTCACATCTGTGGAATTTGAAAACTATTGCAAGGAAGATGGGATTGCAAGACATAAGACCACGGTTTATACTCCTCAGCAAAAGGGTGTTGTTGAACGCGTGAATAAGACTCTTTTAGAGAGAGCAAGGAGCATGCTCGGTATTCCCAAGTTGCAGCAGGAATTATGGGTAGAAGCAGTTCTTACAGCGTGCTAACTTATAAATCGATCACCATCAACTGCAATAAAATGTAACATTCCAGAAGAGGTATGGACAGGTCATTCATGTGATTATTCAAATCTGAGAATATTTGGTTGTGATGCTTGTGCTCTTATTTGTAAATATCAATGTTCTAAATTAGATCCTAGATCAAAGAAATATTTCTTTTTTACTTATGGTGATGGAGTTAAGGGGTATAGATTATGGATCCTACTACCCAAAAACTCATCATAATAAATGATGTAGTATTTGATGAATCCTCACTCATAAAACCAGACCCGCTATATTTTGAAGTGAGACAAGAAAATGTACCGCAAGTTCAGGGAATTCAGTTGCAGACTCATCCATCTTTATAAAAAGTGGAGCATGAAGAATTTCCAAAAGAAGAAGATGATTATGCATAAAATATCCAGGAAACGGTGGATATGCATCAACCATCTCTAAGGATATCTACATGAGTCAAGAATCCTCCTAGAAGGTATGATGATTATGTTTCATATGTGGCTTTGGTTTATAATGACGGAGAACCTAGTTGTTATCAAGAAGCAATGAAGGTATCTGAAAGTGTTAAATGGAAAGAATCTATGAAAGAAGAAATGGATTCCTTAGAGATGAATATAACATGGGACCTGGTAGAACTTCCAAAGGACGGGAAGGTTGTTGGCTGTAAGTAGGTCTACAAACTGAAAAAGGGTGTTGATGATAAAGTTGAAATGTATAAAGCAAGGCTGGTAGAAAAAGGCTATTGTCAAAAGGAAGGTATTGATTTTCATGAAATATTTTCACCAGCTGTGAAGCTTGTTTCAATTTGTGTTGTGTTAGAACTAGTTAGTTTACTTGATCTTGAGTTAGAGTAGCTAGATGTTAAAACAATGTTTATGCATGGAGATTTGGATGATGATATATATATATGGAACAACCAGGAGGGTTTGTTCAGGATCGCAATAAGAGGTTTGTTTGCAAACTCAAGAAGTCATTGTATGGTCTGAGGAAGTCTCTGAGACAATGGTACAAGAAGTTTGATTACTTCATGGTGAACCAAAATTTTACAAGAAGTGAATATGATCATTGTGTTTACTTTTAAAAGTTGGAAAATGGCATATTCATTATTTTGGTGTTATATGTTGACTATATTCTTGTTGCAAGCAAAAGTATAGTCAAAATCAACATGTTAAAGGCTCAGTTGGCTAGGACGTTTGATATGAAGGATCTAGGAGCAAAAAAACAAATATTGTGCATGGAGATACACAAAGACGGGAAAATGGTAAGTTGTGGTTATCACAACAGAAGTATGTGGAGAAAATACTTATGAGATTCGGTATGAATAATGTGAAACCCGTACAAATCCCTTTGGCTTCACATTTTAATATTTATTCAAGTTTATGTCCTAGTAATGATGAAGAAAAGGATTATATGTCTTGTGTACCATATGCTAATGCAGTAGGAAGTTTGATGTATGTGATGGTGAATACAAGACTAGATATTTCACGTGCAGTTCATGTTGTCAATAGATACATGGAAAATCCAGGTAAAGAGCATTGGGAAATAGTGAAATGGGTGCTTCGGTATCTTCAGGGCACAAGTAACTATTATATCACCTATGATGGTTCCAATGATTCAATAGTCAATTCATATTTTGTGGGTGACTAAGAAAAAAGGAGATCCACTTCAGGATATGTCTTTACTCTTGCAGGAGGACCTGTTAGTTGGATGTCAAAGCTTCAAAACGTATATGGTTTCCTCACATGCATGCAAGGAGGCAATTTGGTTAAAAGGTTNCCGAATAACCAGAGATGAATCAAACTCAAACTACTTCCACCACAACTTTTTCCAACAGGTAGAGCAACAAAACAACCATAATTTCATTCGAAGGAGAGATACATTCAAATGTGAATTAGCTTGCACATAAACGCCAAAAGAGACTAACTTCATTCGAAAATCATTACACAGTTTAAAAAACACATGCCATAAACTTTGGAAAAACACAGACTGTAAGAGAATGAAAGAGACAACCTTTGATTGAATTAATGAACAGAGCAATAATTCATGGATGGAGAAGCAAAACATATGCATACCTGGATGCAAAATGCCAAGGAGAATCAACAAAACCTAATTATTTCTTCCAAGTCCGAGCAACATGGAGGCATCACCAACCAAAAAAAATGACCAAATGTGAACATAGCAAGGTTGGTGACCATCAAAGTAGGGTTAGAGCGACGTGCAATTACTGCACGTTGTATCCACATTTACTCCATCACCCATATCCCAGTACAAGCGCGCTAGCACATACAACGCATAATCCACCATAGCCATACCAAATTCAATACAATTTGGATACGCCACCCTTACACTATGTTTTCAAACTTAATGTGTGCACCAACATATTATATGTCCACACTTGTTAGGGAAGCCATGCCCCAAACACTTATGAATTTTAAACTTAAACAATGGTGCATAACCCTTTAACACTAAATCATCGTAACACAATGCCATAACCATATACAACTTCAAGCCTGGAGTTTAAATTCTCATTCAAACTATGTGTAGTAGAATAGAACTGTGATGATCATCAAAAAAATACCATTTCTCTTTTAGTCAAATCGCCAATAAGCCTGTTGTTTTCCCATTTTGTTTTAAAGAGTCATTTCGAGACAATAAACTTTAGATCTTATTTCGCAACCAACACATGAGCACACAAGAGACAAGTCATCCTTCATCATATTCACAGACGAGGTCCCACCTATCTAGTGTATTATTAATTATACATAAATGATAAGGCATTACAACTAATTTGCATGCAGGGACCCTACATTGCACTTTTGGGCATCAACAGAGGTGAGTTCACATCTGTGGAATTTGAAAACTATTGCAAGGAAGATGGGATTGCAAGACATAAGACCACGGTTTATACTCCTCAGCAAAAGGGTGTTGTTGAACGCGTGAATAAGACTCTTTTAGAGAGAGCAAGGAGCATGCTCGGTATTCCCAAGTTGCAGCAGGAATTATGGGTAGAAGCAGTTCTTACAGCGTGCTAACTTATAAATCGATCACCATCAACTGCAATAAAATGTAACATTCCAGAAGAGGTATGGACAGGTCATTCATGTGATTATTCAAATCTGAGAATATTTGGTTGTGATGCTTGTGCTCTTATTTGTAAATATCAATGTTCTAAATTAGATCCTAGATCAAAGAAATATTTCTTTTTTACTTATGGTGATGGAGTTAAGGGGTATAGATTATGGATCCTACTACCCAAAAACTCATCATAATAAATGATGTAGTATTTGATGAATCCTCACTCATAAAACCAGACCCGCTATATTTTGAAGTGAGACAAGAAAATGTACCGCAAGTTCAGGGAATTCAGTTGCAGACTCATCCATCTTTATAAAAAGTGGAGCATGAAGAATTTCCAAAAGAAGAAGATGATTATGCATAAAATATCCAGGAAACGGTGGATATGCATCAACCATCTCTAAGGATATCTACATGAGTCAAGAATCCTCCTAGAAGGTATGATGATTATGTTTCATATGTGGCTTTGGTTTATAATGACGGAGAACCTAGTTGTTATCAAGAAGCAATGAAGGTATCCGAAAGTGTTAAATGGAAATAATCTATGAAAGAAGAAATGGATTCCTTAGAGATGAATATAACATGGGACCTGGTAGAACTTCCAAAGGACGGGAAGGTTGTTGGTTGTAAGTAGGTCTACAAACTGAAAAAGGGTGTTGATGATAAAGTTGAAATGTATGAAGCAAGGCTGGTAGAAAAAGGGTATTCTCAAAAGGAAGGTATTGATTTTCATGAAATATTTTCACCAGTTGTGAAGCTTGTTTCAATTTGTGTTGTGTTAGAACTAGTTGGTTTACTTGATCTTGAGTTAGAGTAGCTAGATGTTAAAACAATGTTTATGCATGGAGATTTGGATGATGATATATATATGGAACAACCAGGAGGGTTTGTTCAGGATCGCAATAAGAGGTTTGTTTGCAAACTCAAGAAGTCATTGTATGGTCTGAGGAAGTCTCTGAGACAATGGTACAAGAAGTTTGATTACTTCATGGTGAACCAAAATTTTACAAGAAGTGAATATGATCATTGTGTTTACTTTTAAAAGTTGGAAAATGGCATATTCATTATTTTGGTGTTATATGTTGACTATATTCTTGTTGCAAGCAAAAGTATAGTCAAAATCAACATGTTAAAGGCTCAGTTGGCTAGGACGTTTGATATGAAGGATCTAGGAGCAAAAAAACAAATATTGTGCATGGAGATACACAAAGACGGGAAAATGGTAAGTTGTGGTTATCACAACAGAAGTATGTGGAGAAAATACTTATGAGATTCGGTATGAATAATGTGAAACCCGTACAAATCCCTTTGGCTTCACATTTTAATATTTATTCAAGTTTATGTCCTAGTAATGATGAAGAAAAGGATTATATGTCTTGTGTACCATATGCTAATGCAGTAGGAAGTTTGATGTATGTGATGGTGAATACAAGACTAGATATTTCACGTGCAGTTCATGTTGTCAATAGATACATGGAAAATCCAGGTAAAGAGCATTGGGAAATAGTGAAATGGGTGCTTCGGTATCTTCAGGGCACAAGTAACTATTATATCACCTATGATGGTTCCAATGATTCAATAGTCAATTCATATTTTGTGGGTGACTAAGAAAAAAGGAGATCCACTTCAGGATATGTCTTTACTCTTGCAGGAGGACCTGTTAGTTGGATGTCAAAGCTTCAAAACGTATATGGTTTCCTCACATGCATGCAAGGAGGCAATTTGGTTAAAAGGTTTGTTGGGTGAGTTTGGAAGGATGCGAGACAAGGTGAAAGTATTCTGTGATAGTCAAAGTGTTATTCATTTGGCTAGAAATCCAGCTTATCACAGTAAGACGAAGCATATTTCTTTTAAATACCATTTTGTAAGACATGTTGTTGATGAAGGGGGAGTGGCTCTAGAAAAGGTCCATACAAAAGTGAATTCTGCAGAAATGTTCATGAAACTAGTTTTTTTAGAGAAGCTATGATGGTGTTTGGATTCTCTTGATTTACAGAAAAGGTGATGAATTAATCTGAGCATGATATATCATGTAAATTGTTGTCAAGGTGGAGATTGATGAAACTGCCAACTAATTTCCCATGCAGATGCATGCACACTGTATCGGCTAAAAATGGAATGTCCATGCATGCACACTACAGTGATCAATTTGTGTAACTGGTGGAAAAGGTTGTAACTAGTTTGTTTAACTGTCTAACAGATCATATATATATAGAATACCTGTAGAGGTGTGAGAAAGCAATGTTGTGTAGTGCAGTGTGTGGGATGAGAGTGAGAGAATGGTTGTAATCATGTAATTCAGCTGATGTAATTCTCCCTTGAATAATAAGATTATAGATTATCATTACCCCGTGGTTTTTTCCCTTAGAAGGGTTTTTCCACATAAATCATTGTGTTCATTGTGTGATTGTTGTTCTCTATTTTTTTATTGTCATTAATCTTGTTTAGTTTATGCTTCCACTACCCAACACAAACATCTCTACAACTCTGACAAGTGGAATGAAAGCATACCTCTTCTCACAATCCACCTCAGTTTGAAAGGAGAAGTGAAACTAACACAAAAATATTAAATGCATCGCCATGAAGAGTGCAGGTATTGTCATTGATGTAAAAATAAATCTCTTTAACACCAGGGAAACCCTCTAGAAATGCCTTAAGGGTCAAAAAACTTGTGACGGAGGTTAAAAAATGAATCAAGAAGAGGTTGGAGGTTTCTAATGAATATTTTGCTAAATAGAAGTTTGCATTCATTCCTTTGGGTCATCCTGAGTATGTCAAAGGCATAGACATTGTTTCCCATTGTTTTCAAAAGAGATATGTACCATTGTATCATGAGTATAGAGATTGGGAGTAGTACCTTTGGTTGGAGTATTCTGACCATAGACCATGTCAACTAGAATCACCATTTACTTGAGAAATTTCTCACAATAGAGAAGGAAGAATACAAAATCCACTTTTCATCATTGATTGACAGCCGTGGCACTTGCTCAACTTGGCTTGAGGAGAATGGTTTATTTGATCATCAAGGAACTTTATCTTTTTGTTGATGAGGTTATTATTGTGACAAGTTCATATGTATCGGGCCAGTGCGATATGAGTTTTATGCAGAATTACGGATGGGGCCTTGTTGGGTCAAATTGATAGATATATTAAACAATATTTGGTTGAAAAGAATCTCGTTGTATCCAACACTGCCCTTGTCAGTGGATTTCACTTGTTTCAAAGTTTGTGAGACAATTCAGTCGCGAGTATCTCTTGTAAAATCATGTGATAGTGGAGAAGTTGTCCAAACAATTTCCATAAATCATCATGAAGACCTACATTAAAACTTATGAAGTACAACTATTCGTAGACATGGTCATCGTTGAAGATAATAAGAGGTTTCTTGAGTATTAGTCTCCAACAACACTTGAATTTCCAAATAAAGTAGAGTTCAAGTTCAATATAGAATGAACCTCTATGATTTCAAAAAATATAAAACTATTTCTTTTGCACTAAAGGTCTGTAGGATTGTACAACAAGCATCCAACCTTTGTTAGACAAAAACTAGGTCATGAATCCTATACATTACATACTACATTCCAATACACAGTAACCACAGGTAAGTGACATAAATTGCATAAAGCAATGGTTTTCTAAGAAGATACATAGCCTTTGATATCTCATCTTGGCGCAAACAACAACTATAAAGAAAATACTGTCAACTGTCATGGCACATAAAATACATTTACTATCCTCTAATAAATCCAACAATACACAAACTGACATGGAACACGGTCCCTTCAAGACATATACAAAGATCGGTGCATGTACAAAGGAATGGAATAACTAGATTTTCAACAAGTTTTAATTTCATTTTAAGGGAATATCCTGGCAGTTCTAGCTCGAACTCGCTTCCATTTTTTTAAACTAAATCAACCCTAACTACCCAAACCTCACATCAGATGAAATAAAATTAGCAATGAACACTGTCAAAAGAGGGAAAAAATAGAGAGAGGTATGCTATGAGCTATGTGAGGTTTATCATTCATCCTCCATTCACTTTCAACAGAGATTTGATGAAGTTGTTGATAGCAGGGACGTCTTGCAAAGTAGCATAAGGGACAAAGTGAGGCTGATTTGCTTGTGTCCATGAAGTAAATTGTTTTCTTACTAAGTTTGTTGTGTTTTAAGTCTAAGTTTCTCAGTGCTAATCAGATTTTTGGTATGCATGTTTCCCCCTTGTGCTTCACTACCATTGCTCTATTCAATGCCTGGATCATCCTTCTTCTTTTTCTTTTAGTTCTTTGCTATTTAATGTATGATGTAACATTCCATCTTGAATAGTTAAAGACAAAAACTCTAGCCCAATTCCTTGCAGGGGCTTGAAAGCATCAAAGAATCCAAGAAAATGTATGGGGTTGTGAACATTTTAGCACTCTGTAATTCCCAAAGGTTGTTAGGGGCAGAAGAAATTAGCAGAGGTAACTTACCAAAACCACTTTCGAAACTAGGATCTAGCCCCGCCAATTTCAGAGAGGGATCTCTCTGTAGGATTCAAATCTGTTGAGTTTTAAGATATTAGGCTAGTTAAATGAATTTGGGTTTGTTTGTTTTGTTTTATAAAGATGGTTGAAAGTATTGCATTAAACATCCATTGGGCTATGCGGTCTGTGTTAAGGACTGACATCAAATACAGATTTTATTAGGTTTCATCACATGGAAAGATAATGAAAATGTTGGATCTTTTAGAATTAAAATGATGGAAAGACAAAAACAGGTGAGATAGTCAATCACAATAAAGAAGCAGTTAAGAATTTATTTATTACAATATCAGAAGAATTAAATTCAGATCATTAAAATCCAGAAACAGAGTATTTGAGATAAATTCTGCACTTAAACTTCTTTTAAACGATTAGATTAGAAAACAAAATAGGATAAAAATTAACAAAGAAGAAAACACATCACAAACATCAACACACAGGAATCCTGTGAAATTGCCTTTTTATTACTGGTAGATCTCTTCAAAACGATTACAGAGATAGCTCGTTGGGGCACAAAGATCAACCCTCAATATTTCAGAGTCTGAAGTATTTATAAAAAAAATTACAATTGATCTTGTCATTAATGATCAGGATATGGTGGAGAGAAAATCTAACTAACTAGATTACATATTGCAAAAAGATAGGAATGCTAAATGATCTTTGAATCCTTGATGTTGATTCTGAGGAAGTGGTTGGTGATTCGTCTTTGAATTGACTATGACTGTTCTACATGTTGACTCGGATGTACACATCACCTCTACTTGATAAAAGTACACAGGTCTTCCCATCTCTTTTGACTCGGGATGGTAACTTTGAGTAACCTTTGGTATACTTCATCCATCTATGTGTACTTGGAAAAGGTGGGATTGGTGATGAAGATGTACTTTATCTCATGTTGGATGCTCAAGTCCAACTGCAAAGTCTCCAAGAATTCTTTGCCAGTGATACTGCCTTGTATGCCTGCAAACTTAGAGCCATCCTTTGCCACTGTGATGATCTTTTGTTTGTAGTCTGAGAGAGTAATCAGCTTGTCATTGATAACTAATAAACCTAGAAGACCTTTCTTGTGCAGAGAGTCAACCTTGATGAAAAACCTCTGCACTACAATATCCATCATCTGGACTCTCTCCTCAAGTTGCAGCATCAATCCCCTCTCGGTCAAAACTTTCTTGACCTCAAGGACAGTTTTTGTCTTATCCTACACTTCCAAATCTTCCAGCTCCTCTTTTGTCTTAGAATTCAAGAACCTGATGATCTTATTTGCCTCTGTAGGCCTGTCTCTAAATTCTCCTCTTATCTTGTTAATGGCTTGTCTGCTTCTTTGCACCAGTTCGTGCTGTTCAAACATAATCTGTATGAGTGGCCAAATCTCTGTCATGGATTTGAAGATGTTCATCCAAATATTTTCTTTAGCTTCTGACAGTGTCCTAGCCATGACTGTCTCTTTTTGCAGCTTCTGTAGTTCTTGTTTAGGCCTTTGTGACTTGTGCATTTCAGTGTTGTATCTAGCCTAAAAACTGGATTTCAGCTTTTGGAGATTTTCAATTTCTTCTTGCAGTATTTTGATTTCCTATCCTTACAGAGACATGTCTTCCATTGACTTTGCTAGTTTCTCAGAGGCATCTGTGGTTGTTACTGAGGTTGTTGCTGGAATTTCCACTGTGGTGGTTGTTTTTGTTGTTGTTGTTGTTGTTGTACTGATCCCTGTGAGAGGAATTGCATCCATTGGGATGATTGTCATTGGTGCAGTTTGTTCCTTCTCCTTGAATAATTTCTTCAGGTTGGCCTCCATCTCCTTGATCTGTGCATTTTTCTCCATGATTAATTTTAGCATTTCTTCCTTATGGCCTTTAGTCTCAGCCATTTATTTTTCCTGTGGATCTTTTGTGGCAGGGATCTTCAGTTGTTTCCTAAGGATGCTATATCAACATTCTTCTTCTTGAGGAATTCTTCTGCTTCTTTGAAATTGGATGGATCATATCCAATTTTTAATACCAGTTCTTCTAGGGACTTGATCTTGTTATACTTAGCCAAAGAGGATATATTTTCTATCTTGAGATGAGACTAAACATTGTTTAAGGAGACCTGCAACTTTGCAACAGTCATGGAGGTATATGCCAGGGTGGAGAAAATCATTTCTCCAGTCTGTTTGTGCATATCCATTTGATCAGTTGGATGCACCTCTTTGACATCAAACTCAAATGTTGACCCTTTATAATCAAAAATCGCTTTGGGGTGAGGCACCTGTACCTGCAAGAATGCCATGTGCATCCTCCTTTTCTCTATGCCAAAGGCAGAGAGCATCCTATGTTATGTTGTAGATGTATGTTTCCAAAAATGAGCATAGGTACTGTTGGTAAACATTTCATTTTTCTTTTTGATCAAATCATACTTCTCCAAGATGTTGAGTCCTGCAGGTTCCTGTGAGGATTTGGTTGTCAAAGTGGTATCTATTTGTTTCCTGTATGAGGAAGTGGACATCATATGTTGGTTTCCTAAGAAAAGTGGTGAATGTTCTCCCTCCATTACTGTGGTGGACTGAGTTTCTTCTCCTCCAAACCTGTCAGGTGTATCACTGATCTTGGGTCTTTTCCTGTAAACTTGGAAGTCTTTTGCTGAGACTTCTGTGATTGAGGGAGATAATTCTTTTCTGGGTCTCTTCTCTATTGGTTCTTGTGGAGTGCTTGTTTTTTAAATGATGGCAGGTGAAGGTTGTTGTTTAGTTTCTATCAGAGTGTTTTCCTCCCACTCTGTTAAGTTCATGAATTTCTCAACTTTTGGTTTAGGCACATGAGCATAGGGAGAAATCATGTTCTTTAACCTGGTTTCTGAAATGATGTCACAGGGGTCATAATGCCAAGGAAAACTGAGACTGAACTTCATTTCCTTTAACATCTTATTGGCTTCTTTCCCTGTAGCTCGGTTGTTGCAAATAAAAGAACCTCTATGTCCCTTGATCCTCAAATGTTGCTTATTTTTTAAAGCCACAAAGTGAATATCATCGGAGTTTATCATTTGTCGGATCTATTCCAAGGAGAATATCCTAACAAGTTAATACCTGGGAAACTTAGAAAGAAGTCAACTTACATACGTAGACCATGATCTTTGTATGATCCTAGTACAGGTGCCAGTCACCTGTTTTAGCTAGGTCCGACAAGTGTAGAATCCTTTGAATTTATTCATTTATCCTGGGTTTTGTTCTTCCACTGAGCATGCTTACCACTGGGTGGTAAAATTGGTCGATGAAGTGCTTGAAATTGAACTCATATGAGTTCTTTCTCACTAATGATGTCCAGGATGTGACAGGTTGTGGGTTACCATCTTGGTCTAGCTTCTGCAGGGAGAAGGAGAACTTATCTGCTTGGAAAAAGATGAACATGTATGCCAATATCGAAGAATATCTTAACATACCCTCTGTAGAAAACTTGAAGAGTTGCTCATGGATGTTGTCAACCAGAAATAGATTGTAGTTGAACTGGGTAGTATCCTTCTCTTCGGTGGAAAATATGGATAGAAAGCCGAGGATGGGTTCGTCTACCCACTAGTCTGAATATTATCCTAGGAGGAAACACAGGGAAGAAATGATCTGGTTTCCTTTTGCATGGGGTTTTATCATTTTTCTTTTCATACCCTCTTTTATTCTTTTATTTCTTTTTTCTTTTTCTTTCTTTTCTTTTTTCTTTTCTTTCTTTTTGTAAATCATTTGCAGAATGAAATATTATTTACAACACAAATGAAACCAAAGGAAAATTTTCTAGTCACGAGTTGATCCTATGAAACATAGGGTTATAACAATGGCTCCACCTGGGGATGGTGCTCTCCTTTTGAGGTGCCAAGAACCTGCTACCTGATGTTTTGAAAATTCTTCTCCAGTGCTTTTTCTGCAACTTGATTTGTTTTATTTTGAAAATTTGGTGGCACTGGTTAGTGGTTTAGGGCCTTCTCTTAGGGCTTCAACCATCTGATCAACAACACCCACATATAACATGAAAGTAAAAATGGTTTTTAAAATGAGGTGAATGGTTAAAAATATTTATTCTGGTGGAACATAATGCTTGAGAATCCTACCATTTATAGGTCCTCCTGGAAAATATGCTCCTTCTATGTCCTTGAATATGAATGTATTGTTTCCTCTAAATGCTTGGATGATGTAAGGGTCTTTCCACATATTTTCAAACTTCCCATGCTTTCCCTTGTCTTCATTTCTGGAATCCCATTTCAGTACTAGATCACCCAATTTGAAATCATCTTCTTTGGTTCTTCTGTCAAAAACCTTCTTGATGCTTTCTTGAATTACCTGGGTCTGGTTATATACCTCCTCTTTGGACTATTGTA
>JZKD02S1072992.1:47709-117041 GCA_000966675.3 Picea glauca | reverse complement strand
AAGAGCCTATCCATAGCTACACTCTCATTTATTTCTTCCTAAGCTAGCCGTACTTTCCAGAGGTCAAGAAGGAGGAGACATCCCAGGCCCAGGTTATCTACACCTAGGGCCGTTTTTATTCTAGGGTTTAGTGATAGAGCCTTGCTATAGCAACACTTTCCCTCACTACACTCTCTTGTCTTGATTTATTCTCTCATGCTATCCGTTTTTGTCAAGTTAACCTGAGGACAGAGGAGAGAGCACAAGGCCTTTCTTTAGCAACACCAGAGTGAGCCTCTCTCCCCTAGGGTTTTGATTCTAAAGCCCTGCCATAGTAGCACTTCAAAACTCTTCCCTCTAGTCCTTTTCCATCCTCCTTCAACCCTTACTTCCTCTGGTAAATTGACTCCATTAGCCCAAAGGCACTGATCTTATACATCCAGCGTTGCAGTGAAAGTGATCAAACAAACTCTCAAACTCTTTTCTAAATTGAAACCCTAACTAACTGCTAACCCTAAAGTTGTTGATGTCATACTTGAGTATCTCATCTTTATGCAACAATGCCTTGTTTAAGAAGGAATTGAATGGTGATTTAGGCATTAATTGATGGTGTGTTGATTTGTTACATTGAATGCAATCTCATTTCAATATCTATTGAGGAAGTGATATTATTTGCATTGTTGTATTGATAAACATTGACTTCGTCAATATTTATTGCCATAATTGCTTATTTAAATATCAGATAGTCTTATGAAGTACTAACCCATTGAATCATAGCTTGCATATATTGGTTTGTTGTTGCCTTGTTTCGGGCATGTGTTCTTCTTTGGGGCTTCACTTCATTATTGGTTGTTTAGCCAGAACTATCTGTTTTGGTGGTGACCTGTGAAGGGGTGAACTTTACCTTTGTCCTTTTAACTTTTTCCTCTTCAAAACTCCAGGTTACCGGGGACGTCTCCCATGGGCCTAACCTCCCTAAAGAGAAAGAACCTCCCCATTGTGGTGACATTAGGTGGGATAGGTTCCTGTTATGCTAGTTTGACCTCCATCTTATAGCCATTTTGACCTAGCTACAAACTGTGCGATAACATTTTGGTGCCGTTGCCGGGGAACACTGAGTCAATTCTCCTCAAACGAAAAATATTTTCAGTAAGCCTTGCCTCAGAGCCTTATCTTACAAGCTTACCTGGCGATTCCACTAGGGTGTTTTCCCTTATCTTTTGATAGTTTCAAGAAAACTATCTGGCGACTCCACTGATGACGAAACCAACAATGAATTCACAATGGGATCTCGGGAACTACAAGCCTTTAGACATGAGTGACATCTCGGGGTACCCTCAACAAATTCCCTTTGAATACATAAATTTGTTTCCTGGATTCTGTGGTGGTGATAGAGAAAGAGCTAACTATCACATGAGAAATTTCTAGAATTTCTTCCTATCCTACCCAGTCAATGATTATGCTGAAGACGTGGTCATGAAACTTTTCTCTACCATGTTTTCTTACAATGCCAAAGAATGGTATGATAACCTCCCCAAGGCCAGCATCAATACTATGGAGCAATTTTAGAATTTTTTTCTCAAGAGATGGGGTATCCAGCAGCAAGACATCCCATTACCATTACAAGAACTCAAGCATATAAAGCAAGTTGAGGATGAAATTATCGAATACTTTCATATTAGATTTGAGAACATGCTATATCAGATTCCTGAGAGTCATCATCCCGAGGAGAAATACTTGGTCCATCTCTTTACTAATGCACTTTTGGGGTATCTAAGTTTTCCTCTTAATGAAAGAACCCCAAGGATGCTCGACGAAGCCTACTATATAGCTGCAGTCATTGAGGAGAAGGTCTCCTCACTTGATATAGGATGCCTCTTTACTTCAAGTATTGTTAATGGAGAGAATTGTTTTACCCTTGAGAGATTCATCATTGATCGCCAAGAAGAAGGGGAGCAAACCACAGATCGATGAGGGATTGATGAAGAAATAGTTGAGGAGCCGGAGCCCAATAACGAAGTATCAACATGCCCTCTTCCTCTTGCTGAAGCAATCCATAAGCCTTCTCCACCTGCACAACAACAAGATGATAAGGTTAGTTTCTTTCCTTTTTAGGATTTTGATGACGCCTTATTTCATGATTCAGAGAGTGATGGAGAAATGGAATCCCCGAATGAAGATCATCTTCCTTGTTGCACCACCAAGGATAAGACAATAATGCATGCCAAAGATGCCCAAGTCCCAGAAGCTCCTGCACAAGAGAAATAGTAATTTTCCCTCCTCCCTTACTTTTTAATGATGTTTTACCTTATGATGAAGGAAATGAGGAGGAGGCGAATGAGTTTTCAAGACCTGCATGTTATGATACAAATAATGAAATGGTTGACAACATTGATGAATTCATACATTTTGGGAGATGCGTGTGGGATATAGTTCGTTATGATATGGGTCCCATCTACGAAATTAAAAGTCATTTCCAAGTGTTGCCTTTGCAATTATCACAGCATATTATTCTTCACCAATGGCAACAAGGAGATGAGGTTTTTACACATACTCTCCAAAAACCCAAGGATGCCCTAGTACCTTGTTTTCCTGATGATTTTCGGTCATACCTTGAGGACTTTGATGATTGTTCCTCTGAGCATTTGGATTTATTTTATGAAGATGATTATCAGCCACCACTTTGCTTAGATTTTGATACAAGTAAGAACATTGTTTGTCTAAAGAAGGTTTCTCATGACTTTTTACTCCAGCCACCTGTTATTACTTTACCATGCTTGTCCATTAAAGGTGTAGTTGGGAAGTATATTTTTTATGTTGAGCTTCCTCTTAGGCAAACCCTAGACTCCAAGGGTCAGTTGGATACTGCAAGTTTGAGTAAGTTATCCCATTTTTTCAACTTTCCCTTGGTGGTTCGCCAATCATCTGCTAGATCTTTGTCAATCCCTTCCTTGACTTCGGAGCGTGAGGATGTCCTAGGTAGCCAGTTGGCAGGCCCTTTGAGTCAGTTTTATGGACCTTGCACTTTTCATGACCCTTTCTTGAAGTGGATTGAGTATTTTCCTCAGAGATGGACTTGGCAGGATTTTATCCCTCCCACCTGCCTCCATGAGTTAGACTTTACGATTTCCGACGATATGATATATATTCTAACTCATGACATTTTTGTGCTTGATTTATCACTGTTTTGGTTTATGATGAAGCAAAAAGGCAGGTATCATGTGACATTGTTGGATTGGCTACATTGGTCATTTGACTACATTGAACATCCATTAAATAGGTAAGTAAAGGTAGGTACTTTTCTTTACATTTGCATATTGATTATTTTACTTCAGTCTATATATGCATGCTGGGGTGGCATTACCGCCCCATTTTTGTTACTAATGCCCCTATTGATTTTGATCAGGTCTGCAGGTTATGCTAGAGATGTTGAGGTTCTCATGCACTCTACGGTGAGCACATGTCCCCGAGTTGGAGCCAGATGCTATCCCTAATTTTTAGGGATAACCAGGAGATCATGTCTCCAGGCCCACAGGTCCTAGACATGGAGTACCAAGAGAAGGATTGACCTGAGCATGGCCCTGGAGGGCCCATCCTTTTCTTCTTCCATAAGCTTTATCTTGTCAGCAACAACAACATCCATCACCATCAGCTTGGTCCTGTATCAGAAGAGGTTCTTGCTCCATGAGGTAATTGGTCCAGGGATCATGGTATGTGTCACTTTTCATCATTGAAACCTTTAAATATATGCATCTGATTCCCTTTTACTTCTAACAACTACTTGGATCTTACATTAACCCACTTGAACATGATTGAGGAGATTGATAGGGTACCCTAGCAAGCCTGTGCCCATAGGTTTTGGTTTGCCACCAGGGGGATTTTTGAAAATCCATCATCCGCTCCCATCATAACACCACTGTTTCATCTCATCTCCTGCTCATTTGTCCCATTCCCCTTGTTTGGGAATTGGGTTGACCTGTTTGTAGGATTTCACCTTATCTCATGGGAAGAAGGGGCTAAAGGCCCAGAAGGTAAAAGCAGTTGGTAAAAGATAAGAGCCTAGAAATAAAACCTAGAGATGCTTTGCCTAGGGTTCCCTGAGAAGGCAATAAAAAGTGTCTCAGCAAGAAACAAGAGGGACCCGGAAAATAGAAAACAAGACCTATTCAAGAGGATAGGGGGTCTCATCACGATCCAACCTATTAGGTTCATGGGTACCTAACAGTATGACATTGCCACTATCTAGTTACCATGCCAGGGCAGTGATCTTTGGTTGCATGGCCAGGGGAAAGGGGGTCTCATCATGAGCCAACCTTCTCATCTCTGTGAAAGTACTTGTGGGTAACACTGTCATCTTTGGTCACCATGCCAAGGCAGTGTCCTCTGGTTAGCCCTTGAATAAAAAGAAAAAGAAGAAGAAAAAGAAAAGAAAAGAAAAGAATAAAGGCAAGAATGGGATTGGAAAAATTGCATCCATGACAGGTACAACTCGCCTTCTACAAAGGCACCCACAGATAACATCATGCATCCTTGGCTCTCACTTCACCCACATGTCTGGACATCCCCTAGCCACATCACCTCACTTACATGGCTTGGATGAAACCTTCCTGGAAACTTCCCCTTTCTTATGGATACTAGCCCAATAAGACGTTTTGTCTTTTTCTCCAGTCTTGTATTGTAGGTTTTTGTAATGTCTTTGAGCTATTGACTGATGTATTAGGGTCTTATGCATATGTTTGATAATATTGATGATGAAACGTGATTAACATTTCTATGATCCCGGTGACTGATGAGCCCATGGAGGGTGTAGCCTTTGATGTACAAGATCATGCCCGACGGACAGGTACCATTTGGACCAGTACACATAGGGAGATGATCAGTTCGGACCTCCATGGGGCTGAAGGGCCCACTAGATGGATGTTGAGACCCCATCAGCGGGCAGAGATGGGACAATGGTTGATTAGGGTCTTGCACCGGAGAAGAAGAGGACGTTCCATCCGAGGCACTTTGGTGGAGCCCGACCTAGGGGGAATGACCCCTTTTTAGTGGAACGTTGGCCTTGGAAGGCTCAGGACGCCCCAATCCTCACCATGAAGTCATCCAACTTCATGGACATTCATGGAGGCAGACTGGGAAACATTGGCACATATGGCATGTTGGAGAGGCCCCTAGGGGGCTAACGTTTTGCTCCTGGATGTCTCATCTGCCCTAAAAGGGGCTAGCACCTCCCTTGAAGGGGATTTTACCTTTTTTACAGCTCAGTTAAGGTTTTAATTTGACAATTTAATGTAAAAATAGTATTATGGCCTTGTTGCCCTTTTTATGACCTAAATGTTAATTAAGGTCATTGATACAGTATATACTGAGGAGTTTTAGCCTCATTTTATCATAACACATCACTCACTCATTAGTGAGGTCTGATTTTAGCACCCCACTTGGGTATTTTTGCTAGTTTAGTGAGGTGCACTTGTTGAAGGAAGGAATTTCTTGGCATTTTATGGTTTTTCTCTTGAAGGAAGGTGTTACAAATAAGGTTTGCATGGTTATTTCTTAAAGAATTGTAAGTATTTTTCTACAAAACTTCTTGATTGAATAGTTGTAGTCTTATTTTCTTACATGTATTTATAATTTACTGAATCAAAACCCTAGGTGACAAGCACACAAGTAGGTCCTTGTCTCATGTCCCTTAAAAGAGAAATTTTCAGCCATTGAAGAAGGAAGAAAGAGCCTAGCCATAGCTACACTCTCATTTCTTTCTCCCTAAGATAGCCATACTTTCCAGAGGTCAAGAAGGAGGAGACGTCCCAGGCCTAGGTTATCTACACCTAGCGTCGTTTTTCTTCTAGGGTTTAGTGATAGAGCCTTGCTATAGAAACACTTTCCCTCACTACACTCTCTTGTCTTGATTTATTCTCTCATGCTAGCCATTTTTGCCAAGTTAACTTGAGGAAGGAGGAGAGAGCACAAGGCCTTTCTTTAGCAACACTAGAGTGAGCCTCTCTCCCCTAGGGTTTTGATTCTGAAGCTCTGCCATAGCAGCACTTCAAAACTCTTCCCTCTAGTCCTTTTCCATCCTCCTTCAACCCTTGCGTCCTCTCCTAAATTGACTCCATTAGCCCAAAGGCACTGATCTTAGACCTCCAGCGTTGAAGTGAAAGTGATCAAACAAACTCTCAAATTATTTTCTAAATTGAAACCCTAACTAACTGCTAACCCTAAAGTTGTCGATGTCATACTTGAATATCTCATCTTTATGCAACAACGTCTTGTTTAAGAAGTAATTGAATGGTGATTTAGGAATTAATTGATGTTGTGTTGATTTGTTACATTGAATTCCATCTCATTTCAATATCTACCGAGGAAGTGATATTATTTGCATTGCTATATTGATAAACATTGACTTCATCAATATTTATTGCCATAATTGCTTAGTTAAATATCAGATAGTTTTATGAAGTACTAACCCATTGAATCATAGCTTGAATATATTGGTTTGTTGTTGCCTTGTTCTGGGAAGGTGTTCTTCTTTGGGGCTTCACTTCATTATTGGCTATTTAGCCGGGACTATCTTTTTTGGTGGTGATCTGTGAAGGGGGAACTTTACCTTTGTCCTTTTAACTTTTTCCTCTTCAAAACTCTAGGTTACCGGGGACGTCTCCCCTGGGCCTAACCTCCATAAAGAGAAAGAACCTCCCCATCGTGGTGACATTGGGTGGGATAGGTTCATGTTACGCCAGTTTGACCTCCATCTTATAGCCATTTTGACCTAGATACAAACTGTGCGATAACAGGTCTCTTCACAATCTTCCTTAATTTTTTTGGCCATTTTATTACCTTCTTCTATATTGGCCTCCCATACCTTTAGCATGATATCACCCCTGATTTGTTCTGCGACAGAAAACCTAGGAGTTATTGATACCTCTTCTTTAGCCAAAAATACGACTACTTTTTGAAAAGAGGCCCAGGCTGCAGTAGCCTCTTTTTCTCTGAGAACAATTTTATCTAATGATTGTCCAATCTCCTGAAAATAATCTTGGGTGATTCCTACTTTAGAAAATAGACTTTGTAGTGTTGTTTCCAGTTTCTAATGCACTTCCAGTGCCTGTGCTTGAAACGTTGTTACATTTAGAACCTAGCTTTCAGTAGAACTCAACTTAGATTGCAATTGCCTTACTAATTCCTCTTGTTGGGCGACTTGCCCTTGACTGGCTTGCATCTTCTTATACATCTCATCTAAACTATACTTGAGCAGTTAAATCTCATGTTTGTCAACAGCTCTGGCCTGTTCTAGTCCTTTATTTATCTCATCTCTAATATTTTTTTTTGTATTTCTTATTTGAATTTGCCACTGAGCTATCATTTGATTCCTCTACTTCAGCCTCGCTTTCAGATTATCAACTGAGAATAATTTGGCCGTTGCAAAAGCTCCCAAAGTGCCTGCTACCTCCATGGCAAAGTCTTCCTCTTCTAGATTTTGTCCATCCACAAGTATCTTGTGCATTTTGACCAATGTATCTTCTTTCAGGTGCATTTATTGTTTCACTACAACTTTTCTCTTTTTACTGAAAAAGAAGTCAGAGGAGGGTATTTCTTCAATAGAGATTGGGGTAAGGTCACTTACGTACATAGCTCCAAGATGGGGAGTCCCAAAACTTGACTGTAAAGGAGTCAATGCTATAATAGGACTAACTAACTCTGTGAATTGTGTTCCTTCTGCTATTTTGGAGGTATCGGTAGGAATATCTGACGATAAAGGAGAATCCATTTGATTCAGTTTTAAAGGTGTCTCGAACTTAGAATCTATTTCAAACCCTGGATGCTCTATCTGCAAATTTTCTGATCTTTGTGAAGACACTTCAGGATTCTTTGGGTTTTCCTCTGTAGTCCTTTTATCCAAAGACTTTGGTTCAAAACCTGGAGGTATACTTTCTTATTCTGAAGGAGGGATTATCGATTCTCCCTGAAGTATCTTGGGCAACCCAGCTCGTCTGTACTTTTGGAAAGCGAGACAACTGGCCTGTAGATTAGGAGGTAACGCTTGGACTCTGTCTAATATTTCCTCATAAGCTATGATTCCTTTAAATATGTCATCACAGGGGGAGTCTTCATGCTCATATGTTTTCACATTTCAATGAGCTAGATGATTTCCCACAGTTTGATATGGATCATTCTTTTTGAGTTCAAGATCTACTAGTTTAATGTCCTCTAATGCTGCAGCTTCTAGCTTGGAATGACCAAAATTTAATAGTGAAAACCTCTCGATCTGTATAGGAAAAGGTGGCCATAATTTCTTCTAAACTGCTTTTAACTCTTTACCAATGCCTCATGTTATTATTTGGTAAGCCACTTCTCTACACACTAGTCTGCCAAGGATAAATTTTGGGAGGGCATGAGGGGGAATCGAGCATCCGAAGACTATGATATAAGAGAAATTCTCTTCAATAAACCAATTTGCAACTATTTTGAGGTTTCCCATGATTTTCTCCGAAATACGAGGAGGGGGTAACCATACAATATTTGGTGCAAAAGAATCACTACATAGTGACAGATTTCATAAAAGAAATATTTTACTTTTTCTTCCCATAGTTGAGAGTGATAGAAATGGATGGGTTCTACACAGGTTGGGTTCCAGCTCCAATTCATCAATGGAAAAGTGGTCATATAACAAATAGAATCCATGACATACATGGACATATAAAAAGACGCAGGTTGGCCTTTTGACTTTTCCATTTGGTACTCAGTAATCTCCTTGGTTAGGTTATCTAATAGAATCTTATCCCAATTGAAGGTGAAACCCTTGGCTACCTCGTGTATAATTGGCACCCATTTCGCTGGGAAATGGGTAGGGATTTTCCTCCCAAATAGTCTACATAACATCATTGCTATATAGACCATATATTCATTTAACGATGCTGTGGCATAAACACCATGGGCATCAGCTCTAAATTTCACTGGAATTCCCCACCATGCTTTGATTATATATGAATAGGTTTGGTCAAATTCTGTACACTCCTTTCGTTGAAACTCTTCTACGGATTCAACATTATAAATATATTTAGAAACATCGGATAAATTATACATTACTTGAATGTTTTCTGGCCTGAAAGAGCCGACAATGACCTTTTGATGGTTCATGATGCTCCTGGTCTACGCATCGGTGTTCATCAGAGCCTAGTTTATCATGTCATTGTATGGCATGAGCTTCAGGCATGTAGCTATTTTATGAAGATCATCCTCTTTTATAACTTTGAGTTTAGTTCCAGTTTTATCATTCTTTTCATCTTCAAAATCATCTGGGCAATTCCTGACCTCGTGTTCCAAGATTTCAAAAATTTGCATCCAAGACCTGACTGAGTCTACAGCGTGTGGTGTGGTATAAGACAGAATGTACGAGTTCGGATTTGAGCCTTCACCAACCTCATCACTCTTCTTCATCATTTTCCTATGTTCCATGATGCCTGTGATAAAAGCGGATACCTGTTATAGAGAAAAAGGCGAAAACTTTCTCGAATACAACTTGCTGATTTGCTGAAAGCGAGAATAAAATTTGAATTAGAGACCTTTATTCACCTTCAACTTGCCTTAATTAGAACGTGCTTCTATGAGTGATGAATTTATTTTCCTTAATGAAGAGAGTACAACTGGAGATACACATCTTACACTATAAAATATCCCATTAATCCATAATAAACGCAGCCAATTATCGACAATTCAAGACCAAGAGTTTGGATGTAATGTCATTTAAGAATCCCGAAAATCAAAAATGTGAAAAGCCATTTTATATCGTTAACCTTTGTTTTGATGTTAAGTTAATCTCACTTAAGAACTTAATACTTTCGAGACTCCATGATTCAGGGTTTTTTGAGCATGATGAGTGAGAATTCTCTGATTTCCCAAAATGCGACTAATTAACAATACATTAAGTATGTTTAAACTTTAATTAATCACGATTTCGTGAATTACACATCGGGATTTTGAACTGTCATCTGAATTGAGATTCCCAAAAACGAAAATACGATAAGCTTAAATTACCGTTAAATGTTTTTAATTATTCTTATTAACTTGGTTTAACTTCTTTTAAATTTACTTTTCGTGACTTCAGTATCATGACTTTGGGGTTGTCGTTAAATATCAAACTGCATAAATAGCAGAACCCCGAAACCCGAAACTCGAAACTCTTGAAAAGTTTTTAATTTTTTGACCTCTTTTCAAAACCAAGGGCGGCTCCATAATCTACTAAGACATTTAAACCATTGGGTTGATCAGATTAATTTATTTCGACGGTGATTATCCACTTGCATTTTTGTTCTTTTTTTTTTATTTAAACAAAAATAAAATTTTATTTTATTGTAAGGTTTTCTTAGGAAACTATGAAATTTGTTTCAACATAGGCTCCATCTAGGGATCTCGTCTCCTTGCAGGACAAGAAGAACATGTAGACCGAGTGCCTTCATTGGGTGAATGGAGTCATTATTGTAGTTCTGTGAAACACACTCTAGAGAAAAAACAAACAAGACTTTAAGATTTCATCTTTAACTTTGAAAACTCTTTGAAACTAAAACATTTGGTGACCTCGAGTCAGGCTTATAATAGTTTTCCTTTCCTAAAACTGACCTCAGATTTGTATAAGGTAATCAAAACAACCTTAATCGTTCTACCAAGTTTTATTTGATTGTGTTCACATCAAGGTAAAGTCATTCCAATGTTTTAAGTTAGGGAATCTCATAAGCTTAGAATGTAGATCTAACCAAAAACAGAAATAGTTACCAGAGCATCTTGTATTTCACGTATAACAGCCTATCAGATATGTAGACATTTCTTCACTGCCAGTGAGCCTGTTCAGTACCCCGGTAAAGTTATCAGATTTCCCACATTGAATTTCCTTTCACCACTTCTATTAGTATTTTAACATTTAAATGCTGAGATGAGGGAAATCATATAATGAATTTCATTTCTTCATCTCTTTGGACTAGATGGGGGCAATCATTTAAATGAATTTCCTTTCACCGTATGTCTCTTTTTTTTTTTAAATATGAACTGGGGGCAATCAATCGGTATGCAATATACCCAGGAAAATATCTGTTTATAATTTAACAACAGAGGTCTGTCAACTCACTTTAATTGCTTTGGACTAATCCTCTCCTGATCTTCAAACATCTTTGGCTTCAGGGAGATTCTTAAGGGGAATTCTTATTGTATTTTTCAGGGATTTTCTTTGAGCGAAACCAATCAGTTTATTCCTGTTATAATGACTAAGAGAGCTAGGATTAGCCTAGACATACTTCCGGTTCAACTAAAGTTAGAAGAACTATAAATTTTTTACCTATTCTCATTTTGAAGGTTAGTTTATGAGTTTCCAAATTTAAGGTGAGACCTTTCTTCTCTTATGAAGCTTATGGGAAGATCTCAAGGACCAGGTGAAGAGAAAGTTTGATCATAAACAGAGGAAAAGAAAGGGGTTTCATATATTCTGTTGTGGGTACACTTACTCTTATCAAGCTTCTTATTCAACTCAGAACTTTTCCTTGCACTCTCTTTATTGCTTATTTTTCATATATATCTATATATTTTTTATTTATTTTTTTGGTACGGAGAAAATTTTCTAAAATTAAAAGTTGTTTTTCGTTTATCTGATTAAAATTTTAGTGTTAATATTAGTAAACATGAGATTATTGTCTTACTCATTTACATCTCCTGGGACATTTTGACCTGAGTTTTTAAAAAATAAATTCATACCTCAGTAGTTTTTATACTTCCAGCCAAATAGACTGTTATTTCATTACCTTTTTTAGGAGACATTTAGTGTCAGTATCCATGCATGTCAACTTTTTGATGTTTCTAGTCTCTTGGCTTATCAGCAAGTCTCCTGCAATAAGATAATCATGATAACTATCAGGAACTCTAGTAGATTGGAAACCTTCTTATTGCAATTTTTGACCTATTTTGTATATATATATAAGCCGACCTTTTATATTTACAGTAAAAATAAAAACTTACCGAAAGGAAGGTAACTGTAAACAAAAAAAAACATGAAAACAAAATGGTATGTACAATGACAGTTCAGAAACATATTACTGCATGAAGTGATTGAGGTATCGCCCATTGATAGGGGCGTTAAGAATCTTTCCGTCGAGATTTTCTAATAAAAACGCATTCTTTCCCTCAAAGGCTACAATTATGTACGGTCCGCACCAGATCTGATCAAACTTACCATGTTTCCCAGCATCCTCTTTTTTGGCTTCCCATTTTAGAACCAAATCACCAGGGACAAATTCCCTATATTTAGCTTTTCGGTCAAATAAGGCTTTCATATTATCATGATACTTCTGTAGTTTTTCATCTACTTCGGACCTATTTTACTGAACTTCAATTAGTTGGTTTATCCTCCTGGTAATGTCATTTGGCTCTTCGTTTGAGTCCTGTCAGAGTCTCATTACCGGCAGCGCTAGATTTATTGGTAAAATGACGTCAATACCATATACCATCTAAAATGGAGACATTCCGATTGACCGTTTTGTGCCTATCCTATTAGCCCATAAAGCATATTTTAAATGTGCATGCCATGCTTTCTTATTTTCGATCAGTACTTTCTTAATTATAGTGATCAGGCTTTTGTTAGATGACTCAGCGAATCCATTGCCCCTTGGATAGTAGGCCGTGGAGTGTCCTAGCACAATATTATATTTTTGGCAAAAACTTATCATGGCCATGGAATTGAAATCCTGAGCATTATCAGTAACTATTTTTTGAGGATAGCCAAATCTTGATAGAATATTCTCCTCCAAAAAAATGATCACTACTGTGTTAGTTGCGTTTCGCATAGGAATAACTTCCACCCATTTGGTGAAATAGTCTGTAGCGGTTATAATCCATTTGTGTTGAGAACTCAAGTGTGGATGGATTTGTCTAATAAAATCGAGACCCCATTGCTGAAATGGAGCTTCAGTTTTAATTGGCACTAAAGGTAATGCTGAGACGTTTTTCTTGCCTATAAAAAACTGGTAAGGATTATAAGTTCGGACTTTAGTGTTTACATCAGTGAATAATTTCAGCCAATAATACTCAACTCTTAGGATTTTATAAGCCGTTTCTCTCCAAGCATGGTGTCCTCCACACACTCTTTCGTGGAATTCATCTATAACCTTTTCTATTTCGGACTCTACTAAGCAGCTCAGCACGAAACCCATGGGATCCTTCCAATACAATTGACCATCTATAATACATTATTTTACAGCGTGTAACTTCAATGTCCTAGCTTTAGATGGGGTTAGTTCATTGGGGCATTGAAGGGTCAGTAAATAAGAAACAATATCTCGATACCAAACTGAAGAAGAGATTTTTTCTAGAATTTCAGTTGTGGGTGCAATGACTTCGAGTTCATCTATCTCTAAAAATCCTTCATTCTCCTGTAGATGATTTATTCTGAGTGCTTTCAAATTTGATCCAGCCAACAATTTATCCAAACCCTAACCTTTAATAAGTTTAGGTGGTTTAACTTCTAGGTCAAACTCCTGAATTTTGGCTAACCATCTGCCTTTGCTTCCATCATTGTCAGGTTGAACCAATATATCCTTAACAGAACTGGTAGGCACATAAGCAATGATCTTTGAATGCAGTACGTAAGTTCTATAATATTTGAGGGCTTTCACCATTTCATAAGCTTGTTTTTCCAATATGTCATATTTTAACTCAGCATCTCTGAGACTTTTACTAAAAAATGAAATGGGCTGCTCAAAACCCTCATCATTTTTCTGTAACAATATGGCTGCAATAGTATGCTTAGAAGAAAATGAAAAAATAAAAAATTCTTTCAAATAATCAGGACTCGCCAGTACTGGTGCTTCACCTATAACTTTCTTAATGCGTTCGAATGATGCCTTAGCCTCATTTTTCCACTTTACCTCACTGTCCTTATTGAGCATATCTGTAATCAATTTTACGATTTCAGCAAAAATTTGGAATGAATCTTCCCAAAAACTTTATTTTCCCTAAAAATGACTGAATTTCTTTCCTATTCATGGGAATATTAATAGTATCTATTGCTTCAATCCTTTTCGGGTCGATTTTAATTCCATCCCTAGACACTATATGGCCCAAGAGTTTACCTTCTTGCATTGCGCAATGAGATTTCTTGGGATTAAGAGACAAACCAAATTTGTGACACTTTTTGAAAGTTTGCTTGAGGTGTACTATATGTTATGCATCAAATTTAGAAAAAACAGTTAGATCATCAAGGTAAATAACAAAAAACTTATCTCTTTCGTCGACGAAGGCGATGTACATAGCTCGTTGGAAAGTTGGTCCTGCATTCATTAAACCGAAAGGCATTTTGTCATACATAAAGGTAACCCAAGGGGTAGTGAACGCAGTTTTTTCTTTATCATCTTGATGGATTGCAATTTGATTGTAGCCTGAAAAACCATCAATCATAGAAATTTTGTTAGCTCCTACTACTTTAGGAAATGAATAATTGTTTTTGAGTGATGATCTATTCAAATTCCTAAAGTATACACATAGTTTGATTTCACCATTTTTATTTCTTACTGGGACTAAATTAGCTATCCACTCGGAGTATCTTAGTGGGACAATGATCTTGGTGTCCAGAAGTTTCTTCACTTCTTTCTCTATCACAAGCAGTAATATAGGGTTAATCTATTTGAGTTTCTGCCTAAAAGGTTTGACACCTTGTTTTAGAAGAATTTTGTGTTCCATTATAGTAGTGTCATAAGTTCTCAATTCATCATAGGACCAAAAAAATACGTCTTTAAATTGTCTAAGCAACTCAACATACTTACTTTTTATTTCAGGAGGAAGGTACTTGGATAATTTTACTAACATAGAATTTTCTTTGGTACCTATATCACAATCTTCAACCTCTTTTGGCTAAGGTTGTAAAGTGGACTTCAAAGGGATGTCATCAGGATTAAATAACTTCTCTAAGGGGATCAGGCCTTTGGGGATATAATTATTTTTTAAAATAAGCATGCGATGATTAGCAATCTTACCTTGAAACTCTTGGCTATCTTCCCCTTCCTGTATGATCCAAGCGAGATCATTCTGGTTTTCTTGGTCAACATGTGTTTTGGCAAAATCATCTACCATTTCTAAAAATTTATTAATATGTTCATCATCCTCGAAAACCTGCCAATGTTGTATGTTATTCGGTATGGAAGGTCTATGTATCATCTCTATATGGTATTTAAGTTTGAAAACCATTGGAGGCGCAAAGGTTGAGGCCGCTTTAGCCAGTGAATCTGCCTGTTGATTTTCAGTTCTAGGGATATAATGAACATTAACCGATGAGAAAAAGTTCTCAATTAGATCCCAGGCACAATTCCTATAAGATCTCAACCTTGGGTGCTTAGCCTAGTATTGATGATTAATTTGTTTTATGATCAGTTCAGCATCACCATAGACTTCTAAGTTCTTAATCTTCAATTTTTTGGCAGCTTCTAATCCTAGGACTAGAGCCTCATATTCACATACATTGTTAGTATAATATATGTTCCACTGTAATCTATAAGAAAAAGGAATAATGAACTCGTCATCAGGTGCCACAAATAACACTCCAGCTCCTGCTCCTTCACAAGATGAAGCACCATCAAAATACATTTTCCAGACTCCGGAACTATATACATTTTTATTTTTATTTTCTTCTTTTTCTTTTTCTGTACAAATTTATTCTATACATACATCAATATCATCATCAATAGATAGAATACAATTCCCTAAATCCCGATCAACAATATAAACAGAGTAGTTATTTGGGTTCAGTGGATCACTTACCATAAACGTTAACCTCATTTCTCGGTACAAGCGTGTGAACTTTCCTCCAAAGATCGGGATTGTGGCATATGTCATATCGAGTTGGAGGGATGCTCCAAGTTTGGCACCCCAAGACTTGGATAACAACATGCCATAATTTGGGGGTATATCAGCGACAACCACATCCATCAAAATGCTTTTTACAGGTATCTGTGCAAGATTAACTACTAAATATTTTATCATACCTATACATTTAACTTTTCTCGAATCAAACAAATACAAATCTCCATAAGGTCGAGTGATTTCGAGACCAAGTCTATCCATAATGGCTTTAGGCATTACATTGTGAGAGGCTCCGGAATCCAACATGCAATTATGGAGCAGGTGATCGTGTATAATTAGTGTGATATAGAAAGGGGCAACGGTATCTCTGGCGCCTTCGAAATGTGGAACAAAAATTATATTAGGCTTGTCATATTCTAGATTTATAACGTCAGCCTGACTTTCATTGTCTGAAAAATTAATTATTTTAGCAATTTGCTTTCTGTATATTGGGTTTTTTTCCAATTCGACAAGAGGTATAGGGATTTTGATTTTATTAATTTCATTTTCCAGACTAAAATTTCTCGTTGTTTTATCAATTTTTGTGGTTCGAGCTTCTATCCCTTTCTTTTCATTTTTATTTATTTGTGAGGTTTTTGTTTTAGCCACATGAATCTCTGCTTTCCTTGTGTTGATGACTGGTGTTTCTGCTGGATTTGTCTTGGTAAACTGTGTGTCATCAGTCTTGGTTTTAACAATCTATTTTTTAGTAGCTTTTGAAACTGCCTCGTCTGTTTCCCCCCTTGGAAAGATTTTATTTACAAGGGAGGTTGTGACATTCCTGTTTCTAGGCCTTAGATTGTACTTCAGGTGGAGTTTAGCCATTATATCATCAACGATTCCTTGATAAGCTAAATCTTTTGTAATATGTATGTTCTTGTTATTTTCAGATCTGTATTCTGTATTTAAGGATTTTTCATAATCTCGTCTTGTCAAATAAGGTTGTTGGCATTCATCACTAAGATTATTTATGTCTTCTTCTAACTCCTCAAAATTTTTCATGTCTTCTCCTCCTATGAAATTTTCATTTTTGAAGGGGGCTTGAATCTTTTGGTCCTCATTCTTAATTTGTCTTTGTTGTGTTTGAGGGTTAGGATTCCTTCTGAAATATTTTCTAGGGAAATGATCATTTTTTGATTGGTCTAATTCCATTCTTGAGATATTATTCGACAATTCTTTAATTATTATCGCCATATCATCCACCTTGTCTTCTGAAGACCTCCCAGATCTAGAGGGTCCTGCTTGTGCTCTGTACTATCTGGTTTCTTTATTTCCCATTTAAAGTTTTGTTTTTAACTTTCCTGATGCCATCATATTTGATTCAATTTATAAAGCATCATCCTGCATTTTAGTGAGGTCTATAGATCTCCTCTCCCTCAACAACAGAGCGAAAACAGGGTCAAAAGCCCCAGCCAAAGTTACTTTCGTTGCGGGTTAGGAAGGTTTAACCTCGACTGGAATTTTATTATACAACTTATTAAACCTTTGGGTAAACTCGAGAATTCATTCTGAATTTTTCTTTCTCAGAGCTCCAAACTCGATTAGATAGTAGAGATGATCTTTCCTTTCTCCCCATTGTCCGATAAAAGAATTTTCCAACTCATCGTATGATCCTATTGATCCCGCTGCTAGACCTCGGAACCAGGTTCTCACCTGTCCTTCAAAGGTTTGAAATAGGAGTCTCCAATAAACATCCTCATGTTCAAGACCAAGGATGTTAGCAAATTGATCAAAGAAATTGATGTGTTCGACAACGGTGAAGTCTCCCTCCCTAGTGAATTTCGATAGATTTTTCATATAATTTTCAGGTAGGTCATCGAGGGGAAATGGGAGAACTAGGGGGGCATATCTATCGGCTACCTTAGTGAAAATCTTGGGAGGGGGAGGTGGTCCATGACCGACTCCTCCTCCTCCTGCACCTCCGACACCACCTGCTCCGACCGCAGCCATTGAAAAATTAGGAGATGAAACTTGGAGATTATAAGGAGCACTTTTAAAGGGGTGTGATAACCCTTTGGTTGTGTCTGGATAGGGAGAGATGGTTTCGAGAAACTGATCTTCAAGGGACAAGAAACTTGAAAAAGAGGGACTTGGAAAACGAGGACTGTTTTCTTTCGACTCATAAGGTGTATGTATAGGAGAACCAACAGGAGTCAAGTCAAGGTATACAGTATATTCTTCGGAGTTCTGAGAGATTGAAAAATGAACTTCAGGAAGTGAATAAATGTCAATCGAGGCAGGAAGTGAGATAGATCTTTTACCTTTATTGGTAAAAGAAACAGTTGAAAAAGTCTCAGCTTTAAATTTGGGTAAGACCAACCCAGGCTCTAGAATTTCAATTCTATCGATGGATGGTTCTCCGCAAAGGAGTGGGTCATTCGACCTTTCAAGTAGATCCTTAGTATTCGATTGTGTGAATTTTGGTTGATAAATTTTAATTGTTGAAGAAGAAATCTGTTTAAAGTATCTTCTTGATTTCAAAATTTTTTCTGGCTTGGGTAAGGCGAAGTCTACTTGTTATTTGGATTTTTTCTGGTATTATTTCAGTTAGAAGCCAGTTTATTAATTGTGGAGTTGCCAAGTGAAAGATGAAAATAGCCTTATAAAGTATTCAATCTTTGTTCACTACCAAAGAAAGAAATTACCAATGTTGTTCTTCCCAAGGAAAAATAACTTCGTTTCTTCACTCCCCGACAATGATGCCAAAAAGATGTTGTTCCAAAGTATATACTTAAGGATTTAAAGTATAAAGTATAGGCATCCGAAAAAGTAAAGAGGGTTCAAAATATATAAAAAGAAAAATAGTTTTTTAGGAAAGAAGCTATGGATGATTTCTACGTTGTCTTTGTCTAGCTTCAAATCGTTCCTGGGTGTTTATGTCCGGTTCAATGGCTGCCCATGAACGTTCAAGTTCAACCTGAGTGGTGGTTGTCTCTAGGATAGTATTAAACAAGGTTAACACAATGTTGGTTTGATCTGTGAGGTCGGGTGCTATATTAGGCTGTCTTGCAATAGGTACAGTCATGGAGGAAAAGAAGGTTAAAATATCTATTGTTTTAGATTCGTTATTTCTATTTTATATTATATGAGAAAAGTTCCTAAATTTAAATTAATAATATAACAATTTTAAAGGTTGTTTCCCGTATCTGAGTTAAATTGAAAATAATGAATATGATAAAAGAAAACATAAATTTTTTTAAACAATGTGAGGCATCAATCATGGAAGAATCTCACTTTGTGACAAAAGAATAAATTAGACAAGTAACCTTTAATGAAGCATAAAATATGGTAATCTAAATAATTCGTAGGTCTTGTGTCTGCTAATAGCTAATACAGAGGAAAATCTGTAAACAATCAGATGACTAAATAAGCATATAACCATAGTATATGTTGTAATAAGTTGTAGTTAGACATTCATCAAAGATATATAAGAAATGATGTTGAATATGAAAGAACAAAAGAACACATAACTCATGATGGACGGAATATGGAGTCTTCGGTTTGCATTTTTCTTAATTCTTGTAAAGGAGAAATTTCTCTGCTACAATCGGCCCAAAAAAGCCTTCTCTAAGTCTTTTGAAATTATATTTATACAAAGTTTCTCAACCCTAGACGGTTGGAACTTACCTTACTCCTAGATATTTAACGGTTACAAAAATAAAGACTTGGACCATTTCAATGGTTTCTTTTCTATCTTCTTACATACACCGGTATAATGGGAAGCATGTATCGTTTCATCATTTATTTGAAATACTTGCTTCACTTGGCTCAAGACACTCGACACACCAGCTTATAAACTGCGCTAATCTTCATGAAGGCTCTGACACATCCTTTGCCTCAACCAGATACAGCTTCCTTTGAATTTTCGGCAACCTGTCCTCAATCCTTTTATCCTCAAATTTTACTGATTGTAACTATAAGTTTGGCTTCACCAACCATTTTTCCATTTGTGAAAAATTGACCTGTATCAACTGCGAAATTTGAATCTGAGCTTCATTCAAGCTCTCTTTTATGTTCAGTTGATGCCTTATAACATTGATTTGTCCTAGTAGTCCAGGACAATCGCCTTTTCCAATCGCCATTTTCATACCTTCGGCTATATTGGCCTCCCATACCTTTAGCATGATATCACCCCTGATTTTTTCTGCGACAAACAACCTAGGAGTTACTGATACCTCTTCTTTAACCAAAAATACGACTGCTTTTTGAAAAGCGGCCCGAGCTGCAGTAGCCTCTTTTTCTCTTAGAACAATTTTATCTAATGATTGTCCAATCTCCTGAAAATAATCTTGGGTGATTCCTACTTTAGAAAACAGACTTTGTAGTGTTGTTTCCAGTTTCTGATGTACTTCCAGTGCCTAGGCTTGAAACATTGTTACATTTACAACCTGGCTTTCAGTAGAACTCAACTTAGATTGCAATTTCCTGACTAATTCCTCTTGTTGGATGACTTGCCCTTGACTGGCTTGCATCTTCTTTTACATCTCATCTAAACTAGACTTGAGCAGTTGAATCTCATGTTTGTCAACAGCTTTGGCCTGTTCCATTCCTTTATTTATCTCATCTCTAATATTTTTCTATGTATTTCTTATTTGACTTTGCAACTGAGCTATCATTTGATTCCTCTGATTCAACCTTTCTTTCATATTGTCAACTAAGAATAAGTTGGCCGTTGCGAAAGCTCCCAAAGAGCTTGCTACCTCCATGGCAAAGTCTTCTTCTTCTAGATTTTGTCCATCCACAAGTATCCTGTGCTTTTTGACCAATGTACCTTCTTTCAGGTGCATTTCTTGTTTCACTACAACTTTTCTCCTTTTACTGAAAAAGAAGTCAGAGCAAGGTATTTCTTCAATAGATATTGGGGTAAGGTCACTTACATACATAACTTCGAGATGGGGAGTCCCAAAACTTGACTGTAAAGGAGTCAATGCTATAATTGGACTGCCTAACTCTGTGAATTGTGTTCTTTCTACTATTTTGGGGGTATCGACAGGAATAGATAACAATAAAGGAGAATCCATTTGATTCATTTTTAAAGGTGTCTCGAACTTAGAATCTATTTCAGACACTGGATTCTCTGTCTGCGAATTTTCTGATCTTTGTGAAGACACTTCAAGATTCTTTGGGTTTTCCTCTGTAGTACTTTTATCCAAAGAGTTTGGTTCAAAACCTCGAGGTATACTTTCTTGTTCTGAAGGAGGGATTATCAATTCTCCCTGAAGTATCTTGGGCAACCCATCTCATCTGTGCTTTTGGAAAGTGATAAAGTTGGCCTGTAGATCAAGAGGTAACACTTGGACTCTGTCTAATATTTCCTCATAAGCTCCGATTCCTTTAAATATGTCATCATAGGGGGAGTCTTCATGATCATATGTTTTCATATTGCAATGAGCTAGATGATTTCCCACAATTTGATATGGATCATGCTTTTTGAGTTCAAGATCTATCAGTTTAATTTCCTCTAATGATGCAGCTTCTACCTTGGAATGAACAAAATTTAACAGTGAAAACCTCCCAATATGTATAGGAAAAGCTGGCCAGAATTTCTTCTGAATCGCTTTTAACTCTTTGTTGATGCCTCCTGTAATTATTTGGTAAGCCACTTATCTACACACCAATCTGTCAGGGAGAAATTTTGGGAGGGCATGAGGGGGAATTGAACATTTGAAGACTCTGATATAAGAGAAATTCTCTTCAATAAACCAATCTGCAACTGTTTTGAGGTTTCCCATGATTTTCTCTGAAATCCGAGGAGGGAGATAACCATGCAATATTTGGTGCACAAGAATCACTACATAGTGACAGATTTCATAAAAGAAATATTTTACTTTTTCTTCCCATAGTTGAGAGTGATAGAAATGGATGGGTTCTGCACAGGTTGGGTTCCGGCTCCAATTCATGAATGGAAAAGGGGTCATATAACCGATAACGTCCATGACATACATAGACATATAAAAGGACACAGGTTGGCCTTTTGAATTTGCCATTTGGTACTCAACAATATCCTTGGTTAGGTTATCTGATAGAATATTATCCCAATTGAAGGTGAAACCCTCAGCTACCTCGTGTATAATTGGCACCCATTCCACCAGGAAATGGGTAGGGATTTTCCTCCCAAATAGTCTACATAACATCATTGCTATATAGACCATATATTCATTTAATGATGCTATGGAATAAACACCATGGGTATCAGCTCTAAATTTTGCTGGAATTCTCCACCATGCTTTGATTATATTTGGATAGGTTTGGTCAAATTCTGTATACTCCTTTCGTTGCAACTCTTCTACGAATTCACCATTATAAATATATTTAGAAACATGGGATAACTTGTACATTAATTGAATGTGTTCTGGCCTAAAAGAGCCGATGACAACCTTTTGATGGTTCATGATGCTCCTGGTCTACACATCGATGTTCATCAGAGCTCAATTTATCATGTCATTGTATGGCATGAGCTTTGGGCATGTAGCTATTTTATGAAGCTCATCCTCTTCTATAACTTTGAGTTTAGTTCCAATTTTATCAGTCTTTTCATCTCCAAAATCATCTGGGCAATTCCTGACCTCGTGTTCCAAGATTTTGAAAATCTGTTTCCAGGACCTGACCGAGTCTACAGCGTGTGGTGTGGTATCAGACATAATGTCCGAGTTAGGATTTGAGCCTTCACCAGCCTCATCACTCTTCTTCAACATTTTCCTGGGTGCCATGATGCCTATGATAAAAGAGGATACTTGTTACAGAGAAAAAGGCGTAAATGTTCTCGAATACAACTTGCTAATTTGCTGAAACTGAGAATGAAATTTGAAATAGAGACCTTTTTTCACCTTCATCCTACCTTAATTAGAATGTGATTCTACGGGCGATGAATTTATTTTCCTTAATGAAGAGAGTACAATTGGAGATACGCGTCTTACACTATAAAATATCCCATTAATCCATAATAAATGCTGCCAAATATCGACAATTCGAGACCGAGAGTTTGGATGTAATATTGTTTAAGAATCCCGAAAAACGAAAATGCAAAAAGCCATTTTATATCGTTAACCTTTGTTTTGATGTTAAGTTAATCTCACTTAAGCACTTAATACTTTTGGGACTCCATGGTCCGGGGTTTTTTTAGCGTGATGAGTGATAATTCTTCGATTTCCCGAAATGTGATTGATTAACAATATATTAAGTATGTTTAAACTTTAATTAATCGTGATTAGAACGGATTTCGTGAATTACACATTGGGATTTTGAACTGTCGTTTGAATTGAGATTCTCGAAAATGAAAATATGATAAGCTTAAATTACTGTTAAATGTTTTAATTATTCTTATTAACTTGGTTTAACTTCTTTTAAATTTACTTTTCATGACTTTGGTATCGGGACTTTGGGGTTGTCGTTAAATATCAAACTCTGTAAATAGAAGAACCTCAAAACCTGGAATTCTTATAATTTTTTTAATGTTTTGACCTCTTTTCAAAACCAAGGGCGGCTCCATAATATGCTAAAACATTTAAACCATTGGATTGATTGGATGAATTTATTTCGACGGTGATTATCGACTTGCATTTTTGTTCTCTTTTTTTATTTATTTAAATAAAAACGAAATTTTATTTTAGTGTAAGGTTTTTTTAGGAAAATATGAAGTTCGTTTCAACAGATTCCAAGTGACTCATTGGTTTATTTCTATGTTTCATAGCCCTCTCAAAACATCTTTATCATATACTTCTTCTACTTCTGCACATGTTGGATGTAGTTTACCCAACATACTGTCAACCATACATGTGACTACAACGGGTTTTCCAGTTGTATTGCACCTGTGGATGGCAGCTTTCTGGAACAAACACCTTCCATGGTGGAAAATCTATATTTAAACTACTCAGTGGAAGAATAATACCATCTGCCTCTTGAAATATCTCGTCGAAATTCCCAAGACCTTTTATAGTTTCAAACTTAGCGAATATTTGCGCCTGTTGAATATTTCCAGGCTCATTTAGATACGTGCATATTTGTATAATTTCTTTTGTATTGTGTGTATGACAGAAAAAACAACACTGTTGCGAAGTCCCCACTAGCACGAAATCCAAAATCGTGACTGTGTACTGTAAGTGATGTGTTTAATTGGTGTTCCTCTGAATTCTCACCATTCCATCCTCAGTATCATAGGCGATCAAAGTGGGGCGCCAAGCCAACAAAACAATGGATGAACCAATTCCCATTCGCTAAGGACTTGGATTGAAAAAGATGTTTTCCCTTAAATTATTTCATCGTCTTCCTTGCCAGACATTTCTATGATGCTTCAAATAAAGAAAAATCCAACAGAACTTGCGCTTGATAAAAGGCCAGCTCAATCACCACAAAATTCCATATCAGTTACTCTCTACCCATGGCCTTGAGGAAGGCATTGTTTCCTTGTCTTCCTGTTATATGCATAAATTGTCCCAATTCGATAGATTTGTCAAGATGTTTTTTAAAAGGAACCTCATACAATCCAATGTCATAAAAATATTTTCCATATGGCTCCTTATCAAGATATTGGTATATATTATACATCACATTTCCTCAACATGAAACCCATTAAGGTCATAGGTTGTTCTCTAGAATAAGATAATCCATGCGGAAATTATCATTTTAATATATTTTCTCTTTGTCATGGGATGATGTTAAAGTTATAACTCTAAGAAAGGAAGTGGCATAAATTTATGGGACAACTAACATATTAAAAGAGGGGCACATGAGGAAAGGCTTGAAAAAGTTATGTATATTGGTTATAGAATGATATAGCCTCGATGAAAAATAAACATGATAATATATTTACTTTTGAAAAATGGGCAAGGAGTGGAAAAATGGCACCACATTTATGAGGTAATGTGACATGAGGTGCAATATATAATAGTTCACAAATGTATGGTTCTAGTGTGTTAATGGCATGGCTTTGAAATATATAATATGCCCATAACTGACCTTGAAGAATAATTATTGAGTCCCTCTCTTATAAACTGAATAGGGTGGGTGAATAGATCAACAATGGTGACATAAGGGTCTTTGGAACTGTGTGTCATTGGCAGAATAAGGCGGCGTGAATAATGCGATGAGTGAGTAAAAGACTCTGCTTAGTAGTAAGTCAAGCATCAAAATAAATTCACTTACGAACAATGCACCAATATTTAACGAGAAAAAGTGAAACTTTGTGCAAGTAGTGTAACCGAAAAGGGAGCCTGACAATGCTTTGTCGGCTAAGTATTGTTGACAAGAATCATCGTCAAAAGTGATGGGGACTCAAACAATGGAGAGGGTATCCATTCACGCACTACTATGCATATCCACCCCCACTTGTACACCAAATCCCCCAAACCCACTATGCCTCAATTTTTGGGGAATGTTGATGCAGGTCCATTGATGCAGGTTGATCAAGATGAGCCTTGTTATCACACAATTTGTACTTTCCCCAAAATCCCAAGGCAAGTGGGTACATAATTGACATAATTGGGAAAAACCTATCACTATCACCTTAATAGGCGATCCCTTTCTATTTAGGAGTATGTTTAAGCTACCCCAGAGGAGACGTCCCCAGTGACCTGGGGAGTTTGAGAAGGCTAAGGAAAATAGTCACAAGGAAACCCTTCCCCTCTCACAGATCACTCTAATCAGAGGTTTTTTTTATGTCTTAAGAATGAAACAAATGAATGGAATTGTGTACCTACCCAGAACAAGACAACAAGGCAAATGGGGCACTTTCCAAGTACTAGATGATTGTTAGTACTTCACAAGACAATAAACCTTTGTAAAATAAGCTAGTTGATTATGAATGTGTAGAAATGCATCAGTTTATAAAAACAATTAATATCTTATAACAACCACAATATTCAAGCCTTGAAATTGCTTGAAAAAGACAATAAAGAGTGACTTTAACTAGGCAAATTGATAGTAAATTGTCACAAGCAAAATTGGCAATGATAGGCTAGCTTTTAATGTCAATTTTGGAGAGATTTTTCTACAGTTAGATGGATGTATCTATCTTTTGTTACAGAAACAATTTTAAATGGTCAAAAGTGCAAGAAAACCATACACAAACTAGAAATTACCTAGTAGATTCACTAGCAATTATATCAATTAAATTTTGATTGGTTCTAGTGCGAGTTATGTAGGTAAATGTGCCAATTTAATGTATGTTTAGATGGATGTAGCAATGTTTTTCTACAACAGAAAGTTATCGTAGGAGTTATTCTAATTTAGGGTTAGAAAAAGTTAGTAAACATTTCAAGGAATAGAGTATAAGTGTTTGTTTGCTCAATCACCACTTGTAAGAGGTAGTCTAATTCCTTTCTAGGGTAAATGGAGTCACTAATGGCAGCATCAAATTATTAAATGAAAGATAGAAAATGATAATAATATGTTAAGGAATGGAGAGGACAAGAGAGGTGTTGGTATCCCAAGACCTCAAAAATCCTTTTCCAAGAGAAAATCGCTAGAAAGTAACTAGGGTTAGGCCCTAGCGATTTTCTCTTTCCTTGAACAAAATGTAATAAATTATGCAATTGGCAATGGAAGTAAGGTTACTAGAGTGCTACAATGGTAGGGCTCTAGTATTTACTTCAAATTAGGTGCCTCTCAAGAGATTTTACCACATGAAAGATTATAGGGAAAAATATGATAACACATGGAAGATTATAGGGAAAAAGACAATAACACATGTCATTCCCATAGGATTTCAAGCTAGCAATTTCATAATATTAGAAATGAAACAAGTAAAAAATAACCATAGCATTCATTCACAATAAAGAAGTGCAGAATTTCCACTTACTTCACCAAGAATAATCTAGCAAATCACCCTAATTGAAGATCCTCCACAAGAAAATAGCCAAAAAGCACCAAAATTTACCTCCTTCAAGAAGTGCACATCACTAGTTTCAGCCAATAACCCTTAAAGAGGGTCGAATTTCAGACCTCACATTTGTGTGAGTGAAAGATGATGAAAAATACAAGAGATTTATCTCTTATTTATACAATGACAATTATATTTAATTTAAATTTAGGTCAGAAAAGGCCGACATGGCCAAATTACATCAAAAATCTAGTTTTTACATAAATTCAAAGAATCAAACCCTAAAATGTGCAATAGAGGTGATGTGATGCCCTCCTAGGGTGACGTTGGGCCTCATAAGTGGGACGTCGGGCTCCATGAGAAAGATATATATATGACAACAATAGATACAGAACAAGATGCAATACACATAAAATATAGAACATAATATAACCCTCCAATAGAAGATGGGAAAGGCTCTCAAGAAGCTAGCAATCCCTCTCGAGAAGAGACTTGGATCTGATCTCACTTCTTCTCTTCAAATTGAATGGATCTCCTTCATACAGTGCTCCCCTCTTGCTGGAAGCCACTAAAACTATGCCCTGCTTCCTCAAACTGCCACTGAACTAAATAGATACTTATGTAGAATGGTGAGGGAGTAATATTTCACCTCCTTGGCCAATCTTGGATCAAGAACAGGAGAATATTTCACTCCCTTGTTGATCTCTAGGGTTTATTCAATCAAAACCCTCAAAACCCCCAAGTGCCATGGGATCTCTAACTAAGAAGCCATACATTAAAATATTAAACAACATAATGAGAGAATAGAAGCCCATATCTCTCTTTTATACCTCTGTTCACCTTTTCTCTCCAAGTGACTATTAATTTGCTTTTAATATTTCTTCATAAAATGACTTTATTACTTAATTAACCTTTTTTCCTATAAAAAGTGATTAATTTTCCCTTGTGGTTTCTCTGACCACCGAAAGTCACTTTTCATCATCTTATCGGGTAGTGCTCTTCCTCTTGATTACGATGAGCTATTAAACTAAGAGGTTTATTCAAGTATTATGCCCAAAATGACCTCCTTAGTGAATTTAATTAAAATATGTTCCATAATAACTCAAAATTACGGAAATCGTCGAAATGCAATGAGACCAAAGACAAGTTGTGCAGAATGGATCCTGATGATGAAATATGATAAATAAGGTGAGTTGGGTCCAATAAAACCCCTCAGTACCTCATGATATCACTATCACCCCCAACTGGCTACTCTAACATACATCCCAATGTGTAACATAATTATGTCCAAAAATGGGGACATTACAGTCTCATCCTCTAAGCATGCCAATATGCCTCCAAAGGCAACAACCTTCATCTTCCATGCACAACGCACATCATCAATGGTGCCCCATGTTGAGATTATGTACCTTGGGAGGTTTTCCCCATGTGTTTGTGAGCTCCTAAACACATGTGGGAAGTACTATGTAATTTGTGACTAGTACTTTATGTCTAATTTCACTTTGACATAGGAGATTTAGGTCAAAAGTGAAGTTTGGTCATTTATTCCTCAAATGACTATTAATTCACTTTGTGGGTGAATTAGGAGACATAAAGTGAACTTAACCCAAAGTGAGTTTGAGAGTGGGATTATTATGGGATGATCTCAACCATTGATTAGACTTGAGATGGGATGATCTCAACTAGCTATCTTTTAGGTTTCCTTATGGTGGTTCAAGAGGGGCGCAAAGGGCAAGGAGGACCTCATTCAGTCATTTGTTCACTTGGAGAGTTTGAGAGAGGGCACGAGGATAAGGTTTGTTGCATGTGTTGTGGCTAGTTTGGGCACTTCTATCCATGGAGGTAGCGATCAAGCTTAGGTCCTTAATTATTTAGTGGGGAGGTTCTTGCTTGGAGGAGGGTGCACTTGGTGTGGAGGGAACATCATCAACAGGGAGGAATTTCATAGCTTAGATTGTAGTGAGGTATGTTTCATAGGGATCCTACTCATCGGTATCATAGTATTGTGGAGGTATTTCTTCATCAGAGCTTCCAGTTGGCATTTATCTCCAGTTCAGTGGTCTTGGTAGCATTTATGGAGGGCACACCATCCTAGGGCACTCTTTCTTCAGTTGGGCTTGTGTTGCATCTTGGATCAAGATGCTATTGTATCAATTTCTTCTATATATTGTACTTGATGTATTCCACCTTCCATTATCCGTATATATACACTTATATTCCAAACTGGTTTTCCCCAGGGGGGTTTTATCCAGGGTCATGTTGACCAAAAATACCAGTGTTCATTTTCATGTATGTTAGAGTTTAGAACTATAGTATTTTCAACAGTAAATATATTTAGGTGTGTTATATATATTTTGGTATGCATGTGCTAACCCTTGGTGACAAAAACTACATGATATAGAACCAAATTTCTGATGTAACCGTAATAAATCAGCAAAGAAGTTCCTGAACTGTTGGGTGTTATAAAACAACAACAAAACCTTCATTGAAAGTTGAAACTTAGAGCCAACTTGAGGTCAAAGAAAAACCTAGTTGGCAGCGTGATAGGAGCTGGAAAATCTTCATGGTATCAGAGCTTGGTGGCTTATTTTTGAGTAGTTTTGGAAAACATATGAGTGGAATGTTTTAGACACCTTTTGGGCAGATTTTGTGGACAGTCATTGACAATGTTTAGTGGCACCTTGTTGGCATAATTTTGTAGAGGGTTGTAGATCACTTTGTGAACACTTTTGTCAGTCTCTTTTCACACCTACGTGGTAGGAGTGAGACTGATTTTTCATGACCTATTTTCACACCTATATTTTTAGGAGTGAGGTTGGTGTTCACTTGCCTCTTTTCACACCTACATTGACAGGAGTGAGGTAGTGTTCCTTTCAGTTGGAGCATCATTTTGTGTGTAGTTTGGCAGTGATGTCAGCATCTCAGATGTGTGTGGAGGATAGCTTAGTTGGGGCTAGCAACTGGTCACCTTGGAAGGCCATGATTGTCTTTGTCTTGGAGGACATCGAACTATGGGACATAGTTGAGGCAATTGTTCTTGTTCCCCCTGCTACTGCTCCCATCTTGTTAGAAGACTGTAGGAATATGAACAACAAGGAAAAGAGGACCATATGTGATGCAGTGCAGGATCATATCATTCCCCAATTGGCTAGGAAAGCTTATGCATTTGAGATGTGGGCATCTCTATGTAAGCTTTATCAGAGCTCTAATGAGAACCGAAAGATGGTTCTTCATGATCGACTCAGGGGCATTCACATGCTCAAGAGTGAGTCGATGACTTCTTTCCTTGGTCGATACACCCATATCAGAGATGAGCTTGGATTCATTAGAGAGGTGGTGGACCTAGATTCTATGGTGAGGACAACCTTAAACAACTTTACCAAACCATGGGGTCCATTCGTTCGTGGCATTGTTTCCAGGGAGGCCATGCCATAGATTAGTACAAAGCATCAAGATGTTTGCAGAGGGTGTGCGCTTGGTAAATTTACCAAGGCCTCATTCCCCAACAGTAACACTAGGTCAGTTGGGATACTGGATTTATTACACACAGATGTGTGTGGGACCATGAATAAGAATTCCTTGAGTGATTGTGAGTACTATCTTACATTCATTGATGACTACTCAAGGAATACCTAGATCTATTTCCCAAAGACCAAGAGTGAGGTCTTCAAATGGTTCCAAGAGTTTAGAGCTCTTGTGGAGAACCAATATGGAAAAAGGATCAAGGTCTTGTGGTCGAATAGCGAGAGAGAGTATTCCTCCACACAGCTCATAGACTTCTGTGCCCAACATGGCATTAGAAGATAGATGACCATACCATACAACCCCCAACAAAACGGGGTTGGCGAGAGGAAGAAATGGGCTATCACTAGTGCAACGAGATCCATGTTGCATGATCAAATTTTTCCTCCTAACTTATGGGTAGATGCGAGTGCTACTACAGTTTACCTGCAGAATAAGATCCCCCATAGGATATTGGGGAAGATGACCCCTAAGGAGGCCTTCACTGGTAGGAGGCTAGATGTCGAGAACATCAGGATCTTTGGGTGCTTGATCTTTTCTCATGTCCCCTCAAAGAAGAGGACAAAGCTAGACTCCACAGCCCAACAAAGGATTCTAGTTGGATACTCATAGGTGTCCAAAGCCTATCGTATCTACATTCCATCACTTAGGAGAGTGGTGGTGAGTAGAGATGTCATATTTGAGGAGGATAGGTCTTTTCAGAGATCTATTGAGTTAAGAGTCAGTGTGGAGGATGATGCAGAGGCATCAATTGATGCCTTAGAGGGAGCACAACCTCAGGTTTCTGGTATGCTAGTATCAAGGGTGACAGGGTCACCATGCACAACTTTAAGGTCACAGTCAAAGGGTGTTCATTCAAAGGGGGAAGAGGCTTCAGGATCTCAGAGTGTTGAGACTATCCCCGAGGCAATTACTCTTGGGTAGAGAGACCTTACTTCTCCATTGACCACTTCAGAGAAGAGGATACCTAGATGGTTTTGGGAGACCCTGAAGGAGGCCAAGAAGAATGTAGGGGATCCCAAGAGCTAGATCAAAGAGAGTAGACCTCCAATTAGATTTGGATCATATTTTTCTTTAGTGATGAGTATCACAGATAGTGAGCCACAAAAAATTGCACAGGCAGTGGAACAATAGGTCTGGAGAGAGGCCATGGTAGAGGAGTATGACTCCATTGTGCACAACGATGTTTAGGATGTGGTTTCGAGGCTAGTTGGGAAGTCAGTTGTGACTTCCAAGTGGTTGTACAAAACCAAGTATGCTGCATATGGAAACATAGAGAAACACAAGGCCTATTGTGTGGCATGAGGCTTCTCTCAGATAGAGGGAGTTGATTATGTTGATACATTCACACCAGTTGCAAGATACACCTCGATCAAGAGCATTATTTCCATAACGACAAAGATGGGTTGGAGCATTCACAAGATGGATGTGAAGATTGCATTTATGAATGGAATTATAAATGAGGAGGTGTACATTGAGCAACCATAGGGGTTTGAGGTGAGTGAGAGGGAGACTCGTGTGTGTCTTTTGAGAAAACTTTATGGTATGAAGCAAGCTCCCCGAGCTTGATATTCACATATTGACACATACTTTCTTCAGATGAGCTTCGAGAAGAGCGATTTTGATCCTAACCTCTATTACATCATTAGAGGTGAGGACACGCTCATTCTCATTCTATATGTGGATGACTTGTTCATCACAGGAGTCGAGGACCTCGTAGCTGAGTGCAAGCTGGGACTTTCATTAGAGTTTGAGATGAGTGACATTGGGTTGTTGCACTATTTTCTAGGTATGGAGGTATGGCAAGAGGAGGGATACATATTTCTCGGGTAGGGGAAGTATGTTGCATATATTATAAGAATATTTCAGATGGGGGACTGTAGACCTATGTTGACACCCATGGTTACCAACTGGAAGAATCTTAGTGCTTTAGATTCCCAGTTGGTAGATGCTACAATTTATAGGCAGTTTATTGATTCACTTATGTATTTGGTCAACACTAGACTAGATATCTATTTTTTTGTGAACACTCTCAACCAACATATGGTAGAGCTGATGAGTGTTCAATGGATTAGGGAAAAACATGTGTTGAGGTACATTGTTGGTAAAGATGATTTTGTCTTGGCATATATCATAGGTGATGGGGTTAGTTTGGTTGGCTACATCAACTCAGACTAGGTAGGATGTGATACTGACATGAAAAGAACCTCATGGTGTTGCTTTGGTTTGGGGTCAGGACTTGTTTCTTGGTTAAGCCAAAAGCAGAAGTCAGTTGCTTTGAGTTCTGTCGAGGTAGAGTACATGGCAGCCAGTCAAGCCAGTTGTGAGGCCATTTGGATTCATAAGATGCTGGTAGGATTATTTGGCCATGAGATGCCACTGACCATCATACACTACGATAACCAGAGTTGTATCAAACTCTCTGAGAATACAATTTTCCATGACCCGTTGAAGAACATTGAGATCAGATATCAATTCATCAGAGATTGGGTTCAGAGAGGGGTAGTGCACTTACAATATATATCGACTGATGAGAAGATTGTAGACATCCTCAACAAGACCCTACCAAGGGGAAAACATGTCTACTTCAGAGACAAGATGGGCTTGGTGAGAAACACTTTCCTTGGTAAGAGGGAGTGTTGATATTATATACCTTGGGAAGTGTTCCCCATGTGCTTGTGAGCTCCTAAACACATGTGGGAAGTACTATGTACTTTGTTCCTTGTAATTTATGTCTAATTTCACTTTGACTTAGGAGATTTAAGTCAAAAGTGAAATTTGGTCATTTATGCCTAAAATGACTATTAATTCACTTTGTGGGTGAATTAGGAAACATGAAGTGAACTTAGGGAACTTAACCCAAAGTGGGTTTGAGAGTGATATTATTATGGGATGATATCAACCTTTGATTAGACTTGAGTTGGGATGATCTCAACCATCTATATTTTAGGTTTCCTTATGGAGGTTCAAGAGGGGCACAAAGGGCAAGGAGGAGCTCATTCACTCATTTGTTCACTTGGAGAGTTTGAGAGAGATCATGAGGATGAGTTTTGTTGCATGTGTTGAGGCTATCTTGGGCACTTCTTTCCATGGAGGTAGCCAACAATATTAGGGCCTCATTTATTTAGTGGGGAGGTTCTTGCTTGGAGGAGGGCACACTTGGTGAGGAGGGCGCATCATCAACAGGAGGAATTTCAGAGATCATATTGCAGTGAGGTCTGTTTTACAGGGAGGATACTCATCAGTATCAAAGTACTATGGAGGGGTTTCTTCATTAGAGCTTCCAGTTGGAATTTAGCTTCAACTCAGTGGTCTTGACAACATTTATGGAGGGCGCACCATCCTAGGGTGCTCTTGCTTCATTTGGGCTTGTGTTGCAGCTTGGATCAAGTTGCTATTGTATCAAGTTCTTCTATATATTGTACTTTTTGTATTCCACCTTCCATTCTCCCTATATATACACTTATATTCCAAACTGGTTTTCCCCGAGGGTTTTTATCCAGGGTATGCATGTGCTAACCCTTGGTGACAAAAAATACATGTTAGAGCACCAAAATGGTTTATGTAAACATAACAAATCAGCAAAGAAGTTCCTGAACTATTGGCTTTTATAAAACAACAACAAAACCTTCATTGATAGTTGAAACTTAGAGCCAACTTGAGTTCAAAGACAGACCTAGTTGGCAGCTTGATAAGACATAGAAAATATTCACCCTAGATGTGGGGTCTAACATCCATCCCGTGGGAAAGGTCTTGCAAAGACAAAGAAGTATGCCCTCCAAAGGTTCACAATTCATATGAATCATTCCAAGTAAGCCGGATATAATAATAAAACAACCCAAACATGTGTATCGAACACCTCTTTTCAAATTAAAAAAATGCTCAAAGGCCTTATAAAATTTTCCAAATTTAGGTATGGGAGGGTTGCTAAGGTGCCCTACTTGGTAGGCCAATCCTCAAGTCAAGGGATGTTTCCCAAGGAGACCCCATTGAATTCATGTAATGAATATGAGGTGGATTGGGGAAATACTTCTAGGAATGGGGTTCTTGACATAAAAGGGTTCATATTGTCTTATTTATGGGCACCTTTGTGGAGGGTGTGCTTCCCTTCGTTTGCGATGCAACATATTTCGAGGCCCTTTTATTTATATTAATTCATTATGGTCTAGAATATTGAGTAGTGTGTGTAATGGAATGTAAGGAGTACCACAATGCCACTTGAAGCTAGAAACACACAAAGTTACATATGTAATGGAAAGTAAGAGACATCGAAAAATGTATTTCCTCAACAAGCAGGAAATTTATTAATTATGTGTTTAGAAGGTCCTTTATTATTATGGAGAAGCATTTCATTGCTATTAAGACCTTATGGTGGGCATCTGGAAGGATAATGATTGGATTTTAATTTTTTCTAGCTAAAACAACTTTGGGCCTTTAGCCCCTTCTTCCCTTGAAATGAGGTACAATCCCTTCTTGGGGCAATGGAACTGAAACCCAAAAGATGAGGAAACATAGGGGAAGAAGTGTGGAAAATGGTCAGTATGAATGGGAATAGTAAGATGACCCTTCAAGGAATTATCTAGTAGCAACCCTTTCCACAAGGGGGACCAACTTGCTAGGACATAATGACAACCACTAAGGTGAAATTAGGAAAAAGGTATAATTTCCAAGAAAACATTCTAAATCAAGAAAACATCCTTTGCAACAAGTTCAAATTATTCAAATATTAATGTGACACTTACCATGACACCAAACTTGTTACCCCATGAAGCAAGACCCGTTGCCTTTTGGGTCCAAGCCAATGTAGTGGATGCTACTTTGTTGCTAGTGATGTGTGATGATGTAATCATGAATAGGAGGGTCCCTATGAGATTTTATGGTTAGTATGACTCTCATCACTCCATGTCTGCTACCTGTGGGCCTCAAGGTATGATATCCTTAGCTACCCCTATCTTGGGGGGGTAACAGGGTTGAGGTGCGCCAAGAGACATGTTTTTCAAAACTGTCCTGATGATGTTTGTCGAGAACGCAATCGACACAAAGACCATCTCTACAAGAAAAAAGAGGAAGACCAATCACCATGTATTGATTACATAGTTGTTGCAATGAGAGATAGTTTAAATGACCAAACCACTCATGCCAAAGTTTTCTCAATTCATCGCTATGAGTAAGAAAAACTAATGGAAAAGATGTTGACCCAAAGTTTTCAAACGTGTTCAACATGGTAATATAATGAACAATTCCAATTGTAAATAAATGCTTAGGATATTTTAAATCCTTGATTACAACTTGGTGAGGTGAAAAATCTATGGTTTTACCTTCGCTAGAATGGGTGATTTGATACATTGATAGAAGATTGCAGGAAATACTTGGAACACATAATACGTCACTGAAATGATCATTATCTACTTGAACTATTCTATACCCTACAATGTTAATGTTTATGCCATTATTATAGTTCTTTGCATTTCAATAGATAAGAGCAACATAAGAACAAGATCACTAAGAAATACACATTCACAAGAGACACAACATTTATCCTGGGAAACCCTCTAGGGGAAGAAAACCCAGCAAAAACTTCCTTATCATAAATTGCCAATACAATGTTCAAAAGATAACTCAAACCAATATAGGTAGTCCTCTCCAAGATATGTGCCACTCTTCTCCCTCTCTCCAACTGGTAATTGCAAATTGCCTCATAAGAGAATGAGCAAGTGAGTTGTGTGTTAAAGTGAGGCGTTATCCTCCCTATATATACAAGACTGGCACACGTGAAAGGGTTTCACTGGCAGGGCCGACCTCTCACTCTGGGTGGGTAAACCCACTTTTAATTCTGGGTCTCAATAATAACTGCTGGGGACGACTTCTTACTCTGCCTATTTCAATTGTCCGATGACCTATCTGCAAAAGGGGATTTGATCCTAATACAATTACCGACATGATTAATCTACAATGGGGATTAATCCTATGAATAAAATAACAATAATAATAAGAATACTCTTTGCAGTTACATTATTTTAACACTCCCCCTTAACAAGAAGGGTATTCTTCAACAGCATCAAGCGAGAGAGGTCCGCATCATCAGTGGAATCCGGAGGACAGTATCGTCAATATCATCTTGAAACATTGGCTGGCAAATTTACGAGTCATCGAAAGTTTTCTTCATTGGCAGCATAATCATTCTCAAAAGAATGCCATCATCATCTACATAAATATGTATCAATAAAATGATACCTCATCACAACACTAGGCTGGCACATCACAATACTACACTGGATCAATGTCACAGCTGATAAGATGGTAGCTCAGTGTTAGTCACATATTGCTTTACGTCTAACAACTAGGTAAGAAGCAAGGTATATATATATATCATCTTGCTTTACGTCTAACAACTGGGTCAGAAGCAAGGAACACATCAACATCTCGCTTTACTTCTAACAACGAGGTCAAAAGTGAGGAATCATCTTGCTTTATGTCTAACAGCTAGGTCAGAAGCAATGACTCATCTTGCTTTACATCTAACAGTGAGGTCAAAAGCAAGGAACACACAACATCATGCTTTACGTCTAACAGAGAGGTCAGAAGCAAGGAATATATATATATACTCCCCCTTTCAGGGAGGGTCCTTTCGGACTACACCAAGCTTATCTTGAAAGTGTTCAAACTTTACACGAGATAGAGGTTTGGTCATCACATCAACAACCTGTTCATCTTTGCTAATGTACTGGAGCTTCAAGGCTCCGCCCTAATACCATGTTAATGTTTATGCCATTATTATAGTTCTTTTCATTTCAATAGATAAGAGCAACATAAGAACACGATCACTAAGAAATACACATTCACAAGAGACACAACATTTATCCTGGGAAACCCTCTAGGGGAAGAAAACCCAACAAAAAATTCCTTATCATAAATTTCCAATACAATGTTCAAGAGATAACTCAAACCAATACAGATAGTCCTCTCCAAGAGATGTGCCACTCTTCTCCCTCTCTCCAACTAGTAATTTCAGCTTGCCTCATAAGAGAATGAGCAAGTGAGTTGTGTGTTAAAGTGAGGTGCTAGCCTCCCTATATATACAATACTGGCACATGTGAAAGGGTTTCACTGGAAGGGCTGACCTCTCACTCTGGGTGGGTAAACCCACTTTTAATTCTGGGTCTCAATAATAACTGTTGGGGCCGACTTCTTATTCTGCCTATTACAATTGTCCGATGACCAATCCGCAAAAGGGGATTTGGTCCTAATACAATTACCGACATGATTAATGTACAATGGGGATTAATCCTTTGAATAAAATAACAATAACAATAAGAATAATCTTTGTAGTTACATTATTTTAACATACAACACTAAGATATCTATCATCACAAACAAATATTTTTTTGGTGTTACATTCATTTAGAGTAGAAAATATGGCTTTATCCTTAGCCATATGATAAGATGCTCTAGAATCAATAAGCCATTCATAAGAAGAAGTAGATGTTTCATTGAAGGAGAAACCAGAAGCAGAAAGTGCATGTCCAAAAGAAGAAGAAGAATATTCAATACCGATGTTGTGATTCTTCATTGTTTCTTCTAAGGCTTCCATCTTTTAAAAACATTTAGAGTCCACATGACCATGTTTCCAACAAAAGTTTCAATGTCTGTCAATTTTCTTACTTTTTGATTTTTATTCTTTTTCACCATTAGGAGCAAAAGCTGGTTGAGAAGGTTTGGGACCCTTGTTTTTCTTGTTGTTGTGACGAGGATTTTTTTTTGGGGGATTCTTGGATTTATTTTCCTGTTAGGCCACTAAGGCTTTGTTAGTTGTATCGACAATGTTGATTACTCCAAGTTGCACAAGCTTATCTTTCTCTCTAATCAAAGCATCACAAAATTACTCAAGAGAGGGATTTTGGTAAGAACTCCCTAGATCTTCTCTAGTGTCATGAAAGGTAGATACAAACACAAAATATGCAATACCAATCTTAGAAATAATAATATAGATGCATCAGTCTTCCTTTGAATCTATTTTGCAGTTTATACATAAAATTCTAAGTGTTTTGAACTTAGATCAATAATATTCGATGAAAGGAAAAACATTGGGACTTAAAGTCATTAACTGATTTTCTATTTGATGGGCTCGAATAATATTGTGTTTACCAAACACAACTTCAATATTTTCTCAATTTTTGTTTGGGCCACCAATTCCTTGAAGGCAAAACCTTAAATCAAAAGAGATGGACATTCCAACTAGTCCACATGATTCATCATTCTTATTATCCCATTTGAATTTCTTGTTGCCATCAGTGGGGGCTTGTTCGTTTCCAAGGTAATACAATACAAAAATTTACTTCTTAGTACATACGTGATTTCCATGAGAAATAGTCAGTACTAGTAAGTAAAATATCCTTGGGAGAATCCATATTAAATATGTAGAGAATATGGATTTAAAATATGAAACTAGGGGTTTCAAAGACAATCTCTTGAAAAAATAGGTTTGTTATCACACAAATTGTAGTTTGGGAAAATCTCATCTCCCAAAAAAAAAGTATGATAATTGCGGGAGTACCTACCCACTATCACCTTAGATAGGCACTCCCCTCGCTTTAGTGGTGATAGAATGACCATAAAGGGGGAATATCGATGATCCTAAGTGGATTGTGATGGAAAGTGAGATGATGAATGGTGAATTCCCCTATAGGTCAAATTTGGAGATGGATAAAGTCTTGAAGATGAGTCTTGTAAGAGGGTGAATGGTTGTCAAGGGGTTTATACCTGCAAAACAATATTATCCCTACCCAGAACAAGACAAACGATGGATATAAAATACTTAAACCAAAGGGGATCAAGCAAGAAACGTTGTTATCCCAAATTGCAGGAGTATGGAAATATATAGATCAACAATGTATGATATTAACAACTGTAAATTTAACCATCCAAAATATAATACAAGATATCAAAAATAAATCTAGCAATGACTAGTCAAACTTCCAATGATTAAAGCAAGACTTTGGTGGTGTTTAGGACTGTTTAGTAAGTGTTATTAACAAGTTATTATGACAAAAAAGTAGTTGTAGAACAAAATTGCTACAACAACAAAATCTAGTCATAGAAATCAATAAGTAAATTTTCCAAAAGATAGCCAATAATTAGTAGAACGATAATCTAGGTTCACAAGCAAATTTTAGTGGTAGATTAATTTAGAGCGATGAATGAAAGAAAAAGGGTTTTGTTGCAACCCTAATGGCTATAGCATTACGTTTATTACACCATAAAATTATTTGGCTAAAAAATTACGCCCTTAGGTCACAAGCAAGATTATAAAATGAAGAATGGATTCCAACTTGAACACTTGCAATATCTCAATATTTCACGTATACCAATGCACTGATTTTGTATCTCCAGTGCTAGTATATTAGTGCCTTTCCAATTGGGTCATGGAGTCTCTTATTTAATATCTAGGGTTCATCACCTCTCTAGGCATGTAAGACTTTCACCTCTCTAGGGGTGTAAGACTTTTTACTCCCTAGGGAAAATAACCCTAGCATGGTAAATCTACAAGGGTGTAAACCCTTTTACTCTTTGTAGCAACCTTTGCAAATTAACTTATTCAATTATAACAAGGTAGACTTGATGGAGGGTGTATGTCTTTATATTCCTTCAAGGGTTTATACTAATTTAACTTAAAACATGAAAAAAAACACAAATTATGTAGAAATTACTTACCAAATCCAATAAAAAGCATGAAGAAACCATTTCTTATCAAGCATATTCCACCAAAAATACCAAGAACAAGCATCCAAGAGATAGCACCTTAGTATTCTTCACCAATAGACAAGTAAAAACATTATGTAATTTTAAATTGAGAGTTATGATAAAATGAAATGGAAGTGACTTATATTTATATGAATTCACTTCATTATTTTGTCCAAAAACGTTTTTCCACTTTCAATAATTCAAGGAGGTCGACCTCATAAATTTTCCTTTACAACTTAAAATTTAAAATTACATAAAGAAAATTCCCTTTTAGGCATGATGTCATGCCCCAAAGGGTGACACAAGGCCTCTAGCAGAGATGTCTGTTCTTCCAAGTGAAGTCTTCGGGCCTCCAAATATCTCATGCCTGGTCATCAAGTGATCTAGTGAAAGGCACATGTCTCTCTCTCCATCAAATCACATCACATCACCATCAACCATGAGAGCCGCATTAGAAACTCTAAGCCCACATGACATCTAGGGCCTAGAATATGATGTCTTATGAATCCAAAGGACAACGTTTGGGTGCAAAGAGATAGAATGCGATCTCCTCATGGTCTCTAAGTGCTTCCAAAGGAAACATATATTATCCCATGTGTTCAATGAGAGGGGGCACATCATCCAACATGTGGGCTTCATGCCCCAATTGAAGGTCCAACTAACCTTGTGCCTCCATGAAAATACTTTCACTTGGAAAAAACCTGCAAAGACAAAAAGATTCGCCCTCCAAGGGTCCACGAGTCACACATATCATGCCAAGTAATCCATATCTAATAAAATAATCACCCAAACATGTGCATCAAATTCCCCCTTTTCAAAATAAACAAATTCTCAAATACCTTATACAACTTTCCAAATTTAAGTATGAGAGGGTTTTCATGGTGACTTATTGGGTAGATTACTCCCCAAGTCAAGGAGTGTTTCCCAAGTGGACCCTCTCTAAGTCATGTAAAGAGTATGAGGTGGATGGGAGTGTAACTTTTTGGCATGGGGTTTCTTGAAACACAAGGGCTCATATTGTCTTATTTATGGACACCTTTATAGAGGGTGTGTTGCATCCTCGTCCACAATTCAACTTTTTTCCAAGCCTTTTTATTTTCCATTAATTAATTAAGGTTTGAACATTGGGTACTATATGCAAAGGAAATTAACGAGTACCATAATGCCACTTGAGGCTAGAACACATTGAGCGCTAGGTGCAAGGAAATTAAAAGACTCCACAATGCATCCACAAGCAAGGAATTTAATGTTGAATCTATTGGTGTTTTAAACTTAGAATTTTTCCTAAGAGCTCAACAAGAAGAAATCTCCTTGACTAGTTTTCCCTTGTGTGTTTTTCCAGGGGCATTACCCATAAAATCATAGTGTCAAATGTGATGAATGTGTTCTTATTTGTTATGTGTTTCTTCTCATAAAGTATAGTAGTTTATTGAAGTCTTTGTTGGAGGTTGAAATAGGTGTGTTGGCTAAGTGTTTGAGGTTAGATTTTCTTAACATGGTATCAGAGGTGGAGCTCTAAGGTTCAACAAAAAGATATTTGGCACTTGATTTGTAGTGATTTTAGAGAGGTTTTTCCTAGAAGAAGGAAGGGTAAAAACTGAGTTTCAGTTGATTCCACGCTGATTCATTCCCCGATATGTATCTCAATCATTGATCCAAGCTACTTTTAGATCGACGGTCTGCAGAATCCTGCCTTTCGTGCCTCCACTATATTTTTCTGCATTCCGCCATACAAGACTTTATCCTCCAAACTATCGCACTTGTATATCGATGTGGCTTTTTGATAAATCTCTGAAACTCATATCCTAATTTGAAAATTGTTATGATGATAACAATACCAACCACGTGTAATGATACCACTGGTGCCATGTCAAATCTGTACAACCACATGTCCTAATCTGTGTCTGCTACGTGTCCATCTATACAACCACCTGTCAGTTGTTTACTAGTCCAAATCGACCTCTGAAAATTCCAAATATGGTTGCCATGTGGCATGCCTTGGCATTGCCACGTGTCCTACTGATGTCATCTTCCATTTGTCATGCTGAAGTACTGTTGACGCCCGCAGTACAGACTATTGACTTGACTTTGAATTTTTTCCAGTTTGACCTGAACTTCAGATCGTGATAACTTCACCATACAAAGTCCATTTTTGAAAAAAAATATACCACCGAAATTAGCTTGACAAGCACTACACAATGGTGTTTGTTTCATCCAAATACAATAAATTTGAAGTTTTGGCCTTTTTGGATCCATTTGTATCAATACCTCTGGATGTAACTGAAATGGTCGTATCTTGGGAAAACAAAAACCTTTTCGATTAAAATGAAAAAATTTCTTAACTAAAATGAGCACTCCAGACACAATGGAATAGTCCTCTTGGTCCAAAAGTGTACATAAATAACATAAAATATAGATGCAGAAGCATTACTTCAAGATCTCGATCTAAAACTGGAGCAGGTCTTCAAATGTGCTCTAATACAATATTTGACAACATAGGTATTCCAATATAGGACGAAAAAATTTAGTAACCACTCACACAACAAGATCAAAGATAAACACACTGATATTTTTACATAGTAAAAACCCAGTAGGGAAACATTCACAACCCCAACCAACATGGCCACTTTGTTGATGATTACAACTACATCAGACATCCTACAAAACACAGACTTGAGATAGAGCCCATGAGTTGGGTGTGCCCATGAGATGGGTGTGTGGTTCCTATTTGAGATATAACTATAATGTTGTGTTGGCCTCCTTTGTGCAAAGAGTTGAGATGATACTCCAAATGATTTTCATGTGTAACGTAGTGAGAAAGAAGATTTGTTGAGTTGGATATTCATGTGGCTGAGCACATGTGAATGTGTGGGGAAGCCCATGAGTTGGGTGTATCATTATGAGATAGAGATGAAATGATGTATTATCCTCCTATGTGCAGAGATTTAACATGATGTGATACTACAGATGATTCTCCTATGTAACGCAGTGAGAAATATGATCTGCTGAGTTGGATGTGCCCATGAATGAGCACAGGTGAACGTGATCCTAATGGATGAGCACTAGTGAGTGTGGTTCTCCTATGAGATGCAGTGAGATAGAGATGTGGACATCCCTATGGGTGAGCACAAATGGATGTGCCCATAGTGGCTGAGCACTAGTGGGTGTATGAGATCCCTTGCTATATTGTTAAAGATTCAGACCTTCCTATAACCCTATTTGTGATGTAATGGGTACATGTCGGCCCTGTTATCATACATTTTGTACTTTGAAATGATAAAGGAAAGGTAATGAAGACAAAATGACACAATGGGAGTTTATCCTATCATTGTCACCTCAATGGAATAACTCTTTCTATTTAGGGTGGTAGGCCTAGAGGAGACGTCCCCAATGACCTAATGTTTTGATAAGGCAAAGGTTTAAGGCTAAGTAAATATTTCCCCCTCACAAGTCACCACCGATCAAAAAATCCATCTAAACAACCAATAAATATAATAATAACCAGAAATGCACATGCTTGGAAAAAAGCAACAAGGAACTATACATTTGCAAGATCACTTGTTGGTTAGTACTTCATATAAATAGAGACTTTATGAAATAAAGCAACTGACTGATAATGTTGATGAAGCAAATCAATGATGTATAATAGAAATAATCACAATATGTTACTTCGTAATCAATGATTTTAAAGGAGCTTCACAATGAACAAGAACGATTTATCATCAATGTCACAATATCAACATTCATTAGAAGCAAAGACTACTACGCTTTAGCCAATCTTTCAATTGCTTTAAAGAAGCATGAAATGCTGCAAAGTATAATTATAAATCAAATGGATAGTGGCAGCAATAGGGTTAGTAGGTTAGGGTTAGAAGGTATTAGTAATTGTTCAAAGGTATTGGATGTTTGAAGCTTTGTGATCAAGGCACTCAAGCATAAAGGTCTTAGACTAGTGAATTCATAGGGAAAATGGAGTCAACAAGTAGTAGCAAGAGTTGAAGGAACATAAATGATAATACTAGGGCTAAAGACAAAATAATTTGATGGTAAGTGTTGGTAAGCCAAGGATTCAACCATCAAACCCTAGGGGAAAATTACTCACTAAGGTGTAGTAACCCTATGCCTTAGTGCATCTTCCTCCTTCTTAGCTCAATGACAAGGTAAAAACATATAAGGTGAGGTAAAAGGGTAGGGTGTTGCAATGGAAAGTCCCTAGCAATGTCTTCAACACCAAAAATAGTTCATTGGAATTATCTAGTAGGGAATTAAAATAATGACACCAACATGTTCTTATTTAATAAGGTTTATTCCAACAATATCATTAACAAAATGAAAGTAAAATACTATAACCATTAAAGTAATGGAAGGATTACAGAAATTCACTTACATTCACCAAGCATTCATTAAGCCAAACCCTAGTTGTAAGCCTTTCACCAAGAAAAATGCCAAAAATATCCAAGATAAGCCTCCTTCAACAAGTGCGCACTAGTAATTTCAGCCAAAAAACCTAAAGGAGGGCGCAAATTTCAGACCTCACAGAAGTGTGAGTGAAAGATGATGAACACAAGAGAGTTTTAGCTCTCTTACATATACCATACCAATGACCTTAATTAAATTTTAGGTCACGAAACATCGACAAGGCCAAAAATACATAATAATACTTTTTTACATTAAATGTCATGTTAAAACACTAAATCAAGCATAAATGAAGATGTCATGCCATTTTAGGGTGACGTTAACCCATTTTAGGGAAATGTTGGCCTCCTGGAGTAAAAAATTAGGCCCCCTTAGGCCTTCAGAAGCTTCCACACGTGCCACAACTGCCACAACTTCCTCCCAAAACCTCCACAAGCACTGGATGACATTATGAGTGTCCTGGGTGATGTCATGGGCCTTCCAAGGCCAACGTCCTGGTGGAAAGGGCACAACCTCCTTGGGTACAAGTCTCTTAAGTTGCCTCTAGTGGGACATCCTCTTCTTCTCTGGTGCAAAGCCTCTAATCTGTCTCTGCCCCCTGCTGGGGTCTCAACATCCATCCAGTGGGATTTCACCCCATGGAGGTTTGAACTAATCATATCCCCATGTGTACCTATCCATATGGGTACCTGCCATCAGGTATGGTCCTGAAACATCAACAAATATGCCCTCCATGGGATCATAAGTCACAGGGATCATTGCAATGTCAATCACATCTAATCATCAATTTTATTAAATATGTGCATAGAACCCCTTTCACCCAGACAAGTGCTCAAAGATATTATACTAATCTGCAAGCCAAGTTTGGAGGAAGTGATAGGGTGTCCTATTGGGCTAACGCTCACTGGATGTGTGATGTTTCTAGGAGAGATCAAATCTAAGCCATGCGAGTGGGTGAAGTGGATAAGGGATGACTGGGAAAGGGGTGCAGTGATAATAGGGAAATGTATGGCTTACCTATGGGTGCCTTTGTAGAGGGTGAGCTGCACCTATCATGGATGCAAATGTTGCCAAGCCCATTCATGCCTTTTATCTTTATTCTTATTGATTTTTCTTTCAAGAAGCTAGTCAAGGGACACTTCCCTGGCGTGGTGAGCAGTGGTGGCATTGTTACCCACAAGAATTTCATGGAAATGGGAAGGTTGGTTCGTGATGAGACCCCCTTTCTCTTGTCTATGTCACCAAGAGCCACTACCCTGGTGTGGTGACCAGCTGCTAGTAGTGTCATATCGCTAGATGCCCATGGACCTAATAGACTGGCTCGTGATGAGACCCCCTATCCTCTAACCAAGTCTTGTTTTATTATTTTTTATGGGTCCCTCTATTTCTTGTTGAGAATCTTTTTATTACTTCTTCTTTCAAGAAGCTAGTCGGGGGACACTGCCCTGGCGTGGTGACCAGTGGTGGAAATGTTACCCACAAGCATTTCACGGAAATTAAAAGGTTGGCTCGTGATGAGACCCCCTTTCTCTTGGCTATGCCACCAAGAGCCACTACCCTGGCATGGTAATCAACTGCTAGTAGTTTCATATTGTTAGATTACCGTGGACCTTATAGGTTGGCTCGTAATGAAACCCCCTATCCTCTAACCAGGTCTTGTTTTATTATTTTTTATGGGTCCCTCTATTTCTTGCTGAGAATATTTTTGTTACTTTCTCGAGGATCCCTGGGCAAAGCATCTCGAGGTTTCATTTTTGGTCTTTTATATTTTACTAGCTTCTTTTACCCTATGAGCCTTTAGCCCCTTCTTCCCAAAAGGTAAGGTACAACCCTTAAATATTTGGCCAACCCAATGCCCTGACCAATGTAATGGGTTGGATGAGCTGGAGAAAGATGGAAAGTGGTAAGTATGGTGGGAGCGAACGATGAATTCTCATTAATCCCCCCAATGGAAACTCAAAACCTATGGGCACAATCTTACTAGGGCATCATGTCGTTCCCCCCAGATATGGTCAAGTGGATAGGCATAAGATCCAAGCACCCGTTAGAAACAAGAAGAATTAAATGCACATATTCAAAGGTTTTGAGGATCAGAGTGACACATACCATGATACCCGAACTCATTACCTCATGGAGCAAGATCCATTTCTCCTCAGGACCAAGCCGAGGTGATGGATGAAACTTTTGTTGACAAAGTGGAGGTGCTGAAGAAAAGAAAATATGGGCCCTCCAGGGCCATGCTCAAGTCGTTCTGGCTCTCGGTACTCCATGTCTAGGCCATGTGGGCCTCGAGACATAATCTCCTTAGTTATCCCCAAGATGGGGATAACATTTGGCTCCAACTCGGGGACATGTGCTCACCTTAAAGCACGTGAGAACCTCAAAATATATCTGGCATAACCTGTAACCTGCTTGATCTCAACATAAACTAGCAACAATCATTTGGGGTGGTGATATCACCCCCATATCACATATATATAATATGAAAACAAGAATATATACAAGTGAGAAAAAAAAACTACTCTAGAATGAAATGCAAATGGTTTATACAATGAATGCAAATGCCTACCTAATTACCTGTACTTACCTGTCATATTGTTGGTGGGTAGTAACTTTTGATGTGAAAAGCGTTTATTGGTAGCTTCAGACCTTCTCATTCCATAGTCCCAAGGTTGAAAGAGTTCGTGCATGACTCATGATCTTGTAAGGACCTGAACATAACCCATCCAACGTTTTGTGCATACCAGGATTCTCCCTTCTCTTATCCCATAACAACAAAAGATCTCCCTCAGTGAAGTCTCTTTCCTTTTCTTTGTTATCGAATGTGTTTTTGATCTTCTCCTGGTTTCTTCCCATTTGACTTAGGGCATTTCTCCTAGATTCATCCAACTCTATCAACTGGTTAATTCGCCCTTGGATTGCTTCTCCATCTGTAGCATACTATTGAGAAAAACGAAGGATGGCTATTTGGAGGTTCACAGGAAGTTTCGCTTCTAATCCATACTCTAGTTCGAAAGGGGTTCGTCCTGTCGAGGTCTTTGTTGTTATTCGATCTTCCCACAAGACATACTTAATTTTTCTATCCCAAGACATCTTGTTTTCCCCCACGGATTTCTTGATAATATTCAGAAGGTTTTTGTTGCTAGATTTCGCTAATCTGTTTCCTTACATATATTAGTTGGAGGAATGGGATATGACAATGCCATATCTGAAACAAAATTCTGCTAGGGTATGGGAGTTGAATGCCTTAGCATTATCTGTGGTAATATTGGAAAGGACACTGAACCTAGTTATGATTCGTTCCTCCAAAACATTCATGACTACTTCCTTAGTGGCCTTCTTGGTGGGGATAGACTCCACCCACCTAGTAAAATAATTCTTGGCTATCAGGATTCGTCAGTATCCATTACTCGAATTATTCTTAAACTTTCCAATGAAATCAAAACCCCATTGTTGAAAAAAAGCTTCTACTACCACGGGTTTTACAGGTTGTGCTGGGAGTTTTGGTTTACCAGACAAGTACTAGCAGGGCTGGAAAGATCGGACATATCAGTGAGTATCGAAAAATAGTGTTGGCCAATAATATCCATCCCTTAGGATCTTGTGGGTGGTAGTGCTAGTTGCAAAATGTCCACCACAGAATCCAGAGTGTAATTCTTTCAACAATTTCTCAGCTTCTTATTGGTTGACACATATAAGGATAACTCCATCAGGATCTTTCCAACCAATGTCATTCTCGGTTAAACAATATTTCATAGCCTTAGGTCTCAAAGCCCTTCTTTTTAATCTACTAGGTGATCGGGGCATGAAAAATTCGTAAGGTAGTGGATGATATCGGAATACCACTCATCGTGTTCTAATTCGCTAACCACTACATTTATATGTTCACTTTATCCCATCAGTATGGTCTCTTGGTTTCTCTCAGTTAGCATCTAGGCCAGACCCTGTCCTGTTATTATCTTGGTGGGTTTTATCTCTAAGTCATACTCTTGGATTTTGGAGACCCACTTACCCCTAGTACCCATACAATCTTGTTGTGATAAAACATCCTTTACTGTTGTGTAAGGGACATAAGCTTGGATTTTGTTGTAACCTATGTAGTTTCTAAAGTGATTGAGGGACTTCACAAAGGCATATGCTTCCTTCATAGCAATGGAATAATTCAACTCTAAATCTCTAAGGATTTTACTCATGAAAGCCACAGGGTGTTCATAATTATCAGCGTCCTTTTACAACAAAACACCTGCAATGGTATCCTCGGAGGACAATGAGAATATTATGAAATCTCGTGAATAATCTGGGTTGATCAAGACTGGGGATTGGGAGATATCATCCTTTATATCTTCAAAAGACTTGATGGATTTATCATCCCATCTGAAGGAAACACCCTTCTTTAGTAAATCACTCATGGGTTTTATCCTTTCGACAAAGTTTGGGACAAATCTTCGAATGAAATTAATCTTTTGGAAAAAGGATTGCAAGGACCTTTTATTGGTTGGAGGGTGGACATATTTTATTGACTAGACTCTTTCAGGGTCTATGGAGATTCCCCCCCTTGAAGCCACATGACCCAAAATTTTTCCTTCATCTATCCCGAAAATAGAATTCTTAGGATTTAAGGGGATACCATACTTCCTACATCGTTCAAAAACAATCCTGAGGTTTGAAATGTGGTCTTTCCTATCCTTAGATACAACTATGAAATCATCTTGGTAAATCTCTATGATTTTCTGTATGATATCCCTAAAGGCAAAGTCCATTGCTCTCTTGAAGGTAGCACCGACGTTCATAAGACCAAACGACATTCACAAATACATACATTCACGTTCGTTTTAAGTTGGTCCTCTCTTTTAAGCAAGACTTGGTTGTAACCAAAGAATCCATCCAACATGGACATCATCCCTGCCCCTGTAACCCTTTGTAGTAAATGTTCCATGTTTAGAAGGGGATAATTGGTTAATGTTCCAGAAATAAACACATAAACGTATATCACTAGTTTTCTTCTGGACAACTACCAAATTCGACATCCATGATGAATACCTGATGGGAGCTATGATACCAGCATCAACCATATTTTGGAGTTACTTTTGTATTTGGATTGCTAATTTTAGATTGATGTGCCTTAGTTTTTGTCGGAAAGGTTTGGCCCCTTCTGTCAAAGGTATAGAATGTTGGATGACATCACCCTTATAGGATTTTAATTCATTATAATTCCAAGCGAAAGTGCCTTTGAATTATCTTATGAGGTCTAGAATTTCAACACTTTCCTTATCAGTGGTTCCTTTCCCTATTTTGACCATCCTTGGATCCATTTCCGTAGCGATGTTGAATTCTAGGGATTTATCTGCTTGTTTGCTAGGCTTCTTTCATTTGAAGACATCATGTTTGTCAAAGAGGTCTTATAAAGGGATACATCCTTTAGGCAAGGTGTTATTTTGAAGGTTCACAACATCCAAGTCCATGGAATCAACCAGGAAATTTATTTGTGAATTGGTGAATTCTTTGTTATTTTCCATGAACCTAATGATCTAGTCATCATCTTCAAAGACTTGTCAATGTTCCAAATTATCTGGGATAGAAGGTCTAAAAAGGACTTCCATTTTGCATAGGTCTTGGAGTATACCATCACAAGGTTGCAAGGTAGAAGAAGAAACAACCAAGGCATCTTCCACCTGGTTTTGTTCTCGGGGAACGACTTTGATTGACACTATCTTAAAATATTTTCAAATGGATTGTGCAAGATCATGATACCTCTTCAAATTCTAATTTTTGGTAGAAAATTTTAGTAATACTTGTGATACTATGAGGCCTGAGTCCCCTTTTACCCTTAAGTATGTGATACCTTTGTCAATTACTAGGTTGAGACCTAGGATCAATGCTTCATATTCAACAATGTTGTTTGTACAATGATACTCAAGCCTAGAGGAGTAGTAGAAGGTTTCTTGGGAAGGGGTTGTTAAGACAATTCAAACCCCTGACCCAGAACTTGAATGAGATCCATCAAACTCTAGAGTCCAAATTCCCTCAGGTGTTTCGGTAGTATCACCTTTAGAACTTCCTCCCTGGACAAACCAATTATCAATGCCATTGTTAATACACATGATTTTATCATCTTGTTCATCGGGGGTTTCAATTAAGGATCCTACAAGGGGTTCTTTGTGGAGGGTGAAGAATCCTCCTTTAGGGTGAGGTATGACTATTTTTTATCCTTGGCCTTGCAAGCTTCCAGCCAAGTGTTCTATAAGGTCTTTGTGGAATATGATGCCCCAAATGCTCAAAGAATCTATCACCATCACATCTATAGTAAAAGGAGCGCTAGGGAAAGAGTTAAAGGTAACATTCAAATTTTTAATAATCCCCTTTGCAAAACCTCCTTGTGTGTTTAGTTGTGAAAGGCTCGGGCCCAACTAATGCATGACTCTTTCAGTCATGATGTTGGTTGTAGCGTTTGGGTAAAAGACACAATTATGGAGGAGGGAGTCATTGATTTGGAGAGTGACATAAAAAGGTGTAACCTCCCTGTATTTTGGTCCAATGCTTTCCACTTGGTGGACAAAAGGAGAAACTTATTCAATAAAATCATCTCTATAAATTTGTGGCAGGGAAGCTTCAATCTCTTCAACTTTCTATGGAAGGAGAATGTTTTGAAAGGGTTCTACCTTCTTAGGAGGTTCCTCTTCCTGAGATAAATAGGAAACACCTTGTTTGTTGGTGGAATATGTGCTCCACTTCCTACTAGGAGAAATAGGTTTCACTTCAAGGATCTCAAGAAGGTTAGGTTTGGTTTCTGTAATACCATCATTTCTTGATCCCTAGGGGTCGTTATCATGCAAAAGGATAATCTTATGGATGGAATCTTTGAACTTAAGGTTTTCCTCAATTTGGTAAGAAAAATACTTAGCTTCATCTAAGGTTGAGGGTGACCGATGCTTGAGGGTGAACTCCAACATTCCTTCTAAGGAGGCTCAAGTAATGTTGGAAAATGGATTCCTCTAAGATGAGGTTGGGTCTGAGTTTCTTAAGGAGAAGATTGAATCTATCATTGAAATCCCTAATTCTTTCGCTAGATCCTTTGCAAATATGGATGTATTCAGAGTAAAGGGATTGTGCATTTTCTTTTTTACACCACCTTATTTTGAAGGCTCATTCTAGTTCTTCAGGAGTTTTGATGCTTCCGTTTGGGAGAACATCAATCCAAGTCTTGGCATCCCCAGTGAGAGAGCTTGCAAAGAGCCTCATAAATATATCATGGTGTTCTTGTCCGGATTGATGAAAATGAAAACTTTCCCAAAACTGGGTCCAATGTGAGTTACCGACGGATTCTCGTTTTCCTGAAAAACTCAGTATCCATGAGTTAACCCCTTTGGGTAGGTCATGTAATCCCCCTTGAGTGTTATCTAGATCAAGAGAGACAAAGAGTTATTTGTGCGACCATTTAGGATAACTTACATAAGTAATAGGGTTTGCAGGGGTAATGGAGACCACAATAGAAAGAGGCATGTACTGACGTCTGCTACAGGTTGTCATTTGTGGAGTCACTAAATAATTTCCTTGAAATTACCAAAGAAAAAAGGGAATCACCCTTAGTGGAGTTTCCATGTAATATTTATAAGATAAGGATTCTTGAGGAAAGGCTTACCGAAAGTGTTGTCTTGAGGAGACTTGACTCAATGTTCCCCGGAAACGGTGCCAAAATAGTATCGCACAATTTGTACTTTGAAAGGATAAAGGAAAGGTAGTGAAGACAAACTAATGCAACAAGAGATTATCCTATCACTGTCACCTAAATAGGATAACTCTTTCTATTTAGGGTGGTAGGCCCAGTGGAAACATTCTCGATGACCTGGGGTTTTGAGAAGTCAAAGGTTTAAGGCTATGTAAATTTTTCCCCCTCACAAGTCACCACCGATCAGAAAGTTCAACTAAACAACCAATAAAGATAATAATAACCAGAAATGCACCTGCCCAAAACAAAGCAACACGGAATTACACATTCGCAAGATGACTTGTTGGTTAGTACTTCATATAAATAAAGACTTTCTGAAATAAAGAAACTAACTGATAATATTGATGAAGCAAATCAATGATGTATAATAGAAATAATCACAATATGTTACCTCGCAATAAATGCTTTTAAAGGATCTTCAAAATGAGCAAGAATGACTTATCATCAATGTCACAATATCAACATTCATTAGAAGCAAAGACTACTATGCTTTAGCCAATATTTCAATTTCTTTAAAGAAGCATGAAATGCTGCAAAGTATAATTATAAATCCAATGGATAACGATAGCAATAAAGTTAGTAGGTTAGGGTTAGAAGGTATTAGTAATTTTTCAAATGTATTGGATGTTTGAAGCTTTGTGATCAAGGAACTCAAGCATAAAGGTCTTAGACTAGTGCATTCATAGGAAAAATGGAGTCAACAAGTACCAACAAGAGTTGAAGGAACATAAATTATAATAGTAAGGCTAAAGACAAGAGAATTTGATGGTGAAGTGTTGGTAATCCAAGGCTTCAACCATCAAACCCTAGGGAAAAACAACTCACTAAGGTGTAGTAACCCTAGGCCTTAGTGCATTTTCCTCCTTATTAGCTCAATGAAAAGGTAAAAACGACTAAGGTGAGGTACAAGGGTGGGGTGTTTGCAATGGCAAGGCCCTAGCAATGTATTCAACACAAAAAATGGTTCATTGGCATGATCTAGTAGGGAATTAAAATAACAACACCAACATGTGCTTATTTCCTAGGGTTTATTCAAGCAATCTCATTAACAAAATGCAAGTAAAATACTATAACCATTAAATTAATGGAAGGATTCCAAAAATTCACTTGCATTCTCTAAGCAGTAATTAAGCCAAACCCTAGTTATAAACCTTTCACCAAGAAAACTTCCAAAAATAGCCAATATAAGCCTCCTTCAACAAGTGCGCACCAGTAATTTCAGCCAAAAACCATAAAGGAGGGTGCAAATTTTAGACCTCACACAAGTGTGAGTGAAAGATGATGAATAAAACAGAGTTTTAGCTCTCTTACTTATACCATACCAATGACCTTAATTAAATTTTAGGTCACAAAAGGTCAACAAGGCCAAAAATAAATAATAATATTGTTTTACATTAAATGTCATGATAAAACCCTAAATCAAGCATAAATGAAGACTTCATGCCCTTTTAGGGTGACGTTATCCCCTTTTAGGGCATTGTTGGCCTCCTGGATAAAAATGTTAGGCCCCCTTGGGCCTTCAGAAGCTACCACACGTGCCAAAACTAACAAAAATTCCTCCCAAAACCTCCACAAGCACTGTATGACATCATGAGTGTCCTAGGTGATGTCATGGGTCTTCCAAGGCCAACATCCTGGAGGAAAGGGAACAACCCCCCTAGGTACAGGTCTGCTAAGTTGCCTCTGGTGGGACATCCTCCTCTTCTCTGGTGAAAAGCCTCTGATCTATCTCTGCCCCCTGCTAGGGTCTCAACATCCATCTGGTGGGATTTCACCCCATGGAGGTTTGAACTAATCATATCCCCATGTGTACGTGTCCATCTGGGTACCTGCCATTGGGTATGGTCCTAAAACATCAACAAATATGCCCTCCATGGGCTCATAAGTCACAGGTATCATAGCAATATCAATCACATATAATCATCGATTTTATTAAACATGTGCATAAAACCCCATTCACCCGGACAAGTGATCAAAGATATTATACTAATCTACAAGCCAAGTTTAAATGAAGTGACAAGGCGTCCTATTGGGATAATGCTCACTAGATGTGGTATTTTTCCAGGAGAGATAAAATCTAATCCATGTGAGTGGGTGAATTGGATAAGGGATGTTTGGGCAAGGGGTGTAGTGATAACAGGGAAATGTATGGCTTAACTGTGGGTGCCTTTGTAGAGTGTGAGATGCACCTTTCGTGGATGAAAATATTTCCAAGCCAATTCATCCCTTTTATCTTTATTCTTATTTCTTTTTCTTTCAAGAAGGTAATCAGGGGACACTACCTTGGCACGGTGACTAATGGTGGCAATGTTACCCATAATCATTTCATGGAAATGAGAAGGTTGGCTCGTGATGAGAGCCCCTTTCTCTTGGCTATGCCACCAAGAGCCACTACCCTGGTGTGGTGACCAACGTCTAGTAGTTTCATACCGCTAGATGCCCATGAACCTAATAGGATGGCTCGTGATGAGACCCCCTATCCTCTAACCAGGTCTTGTTTTATTATTTTTTATGGGTCCCCGTGTTTCTTGCTGAGAAGCTTTTTATTGATTTTTCTTTCGAGAAGCTAGTCAAGGGACACTTCCCTGGCTTGGTGACCAGTGGTGGCAATGTTACCCACAATCATTTCACGGAAATGAGAAGGTTGGCTCGTGATGAGACCCCGTTTCTCTTGGCTATGCCAGCAAGAGCCACTACCCTGGCATGGTGACTAGCTACTACTAGTGTCATACCACTAGATGCCCATGGACCTAATAGGTTGGCTCATGATGAGATCCCCTATCCTCTAAACAGGTCTTGTTTTATTATTTTTTATGGGTCCCTCTATTTCTTGCCGAGAATATTTTTGTTGCTTTCTCAAGGATCCCTGGGAGAAGCATCTCGAGGTTTCATTTTTAGTCTTTTATCTTTTTCCAGTTGTTTTTACCCTTTGGGAATTTAGCCCCTTTTTCCCACAAGGTAAGGTACAACCCTTAAATATTTGGCTAACCCAATGCCTTGACCAATGTAATGGGATGGATGAGAGGGAGAAATATGGATAGTGGTAAGTGTGGTGGGAGCGGATGATGGCTTCTCATGAATCCCCCCAGTGGCAACTCAAAACTTATGGGAACAAGCTTACTAGGGCATCATGTTATTCCCCCCAGATATGTTCAAGTGGATAGGCATAAGAATACGGCACCCGTTAGAAACAAAAAGAATTAAATGCACATATTCAAAGGTTTTCAGGATCAGAGTGACACATACCATGATGCCCGGACTCATTACCTCATGGCGCAAGATCCATTTATGCTATAGGACCAGGCCGAGGTGATGGATGCTGCTGCTGCTGACAAAGTGGAGGCACTGAAGAAAATAAAAGATGGGCCCTCCAGGGCCATTCACAAGTCGATCTGGCTCTCGATACTCCATGTCTAGGACCTATGGTCCTCGAGACATAATCTCGTTAGTTATCCCTAAACTGGGGATAACATCTAACTCCAACTCGAGGACATGTGTTCACTGTAGAGAACATGAGAACCTCAGAAAATATCTGGCATAACATGTAACTTGCTTGATCTCAACATAAAATGTCAACAATCATTTGGGGTGGTGATATCACCCCCATCTCACATACATATAATATGAAAACAAGCATATATACAAGTGTGAAAAAAAAACTACTCTAGCATGAAATGCAAATGGTATATACAATACAAATGCATACCTACTTACCTACACTTATCTGTCATATTGTTGTTGGGTAGTAATGCTTGATGTGCAAAGCGTTTACTAGTAGCTTCAAAGCTTCTCGCTCCATGGTCCTGAGGTTGAAAGAGTTTGTACTTGCATGACTCATGATCTTGTAAGCACTTATCCATAACCCATCCAAAGTTTTGTGCATACAAAGATTCTCCCTTCTCTTATATCATAACAAAATGAGATCTCCCTCAGTGAATTCTCTTTCCTTCGCTTTGTGATCAAAGGTGTTTTTGATCTTCTCCTGGTTTCTACCCATTTGACTTAGGGCGTTTCTCCTAGATTCATCCAACTCTATCAACTGGTTAATTCTCCCTTGGATTGCTTCTCCATCTGTAGCATATTGTTGAGCAAAATGGAGGATGGGAATTTGGAGGTTCACTGGAATTTTCACTTCTAATCCATACACTAGTTCAAAAGGGGTTCTTCCTGTCGAGGTCTTTGTTGTTATTCGATTTGCCCACAAGGCATACTTAATTTTCTATCCCAAGATCTTTTGTTTTCCCCCACAAATTTCTTGATAATATTCATAAGGTTTTTGTTGCTAGATTCTGCTAATCTGTTTCCTTGCGGATAGTAGTTGGAGGAATGGGATAGGACAATGCCATATATGAAACAAAATTCTTCTAGCGCATGGGAGCTGAATGCCTTAGCATTGTCTATGGTAATATTGGAAGGGACACCGAACCTAGTTATGATTCGTTCCTCCAACAAAATCATTACTACTTCCTTAGTGGCCTTCTTGGTGGGGATAGACTCCACTGACCTAGTAAAATAATCCATGGCTTTCAGGATTGACCGGTATCCATTACTCGAATTATCCTTAAAATTTCCAATGAAATCCAAACCCTATTATTCATAAGGAGCTTATACTACCACAGGTTTTAGAGGTTGTGCTGGGAGTTTTGGTATAGAACCCCTATCCTCTAACCAAGTTTTGTTTTATTATTTTTTATGGGTCCCTCTGTTTCTTGCTGATAATATTTATAATTCTTTTTCTTTCAAGAAGCTATTCAGGGGACACTACCCTGGCATGGTGACCAGTGGTGGCAATGTTACCCACAAGCATTTCATGTAAATGAGAAGGTTGGCTCGTGATGAGACCCCCTTTCTCTTGGCTATGCCACCAAGAGCCACAACCTTGGCATGGTGACCAACTGCTAGTAGTGTCATACCGCTAGATGCCCATGGACCTAGTTGGATGGCTCATGATGAGACCCCCTATCCTCTAACCAAGTATTTCTTTATTATTTTTTATGGGTCCGTCTATTTCTTGCTAATAATCTTTTTATTTCTTTCTCGAAGATCCCTGGGCGAAGCATATTGAGGTTTCATTTTTAGGCTTTTATCTTTTTTCGGTTGCTTTTAGCCTCTGGGCCTTTAGCCCCTTATTCCCACAAGGTAAGGTACAACCCTTAAATATCTGTCCAACATAATGCCCTGACCAATGTAATGGGATGGATGAGCGGGAGAAATATGGAAAGTGGTAAGTATGGTGGGAGCGGACGATGGCTTCTCATGAATCCTCCTAGTGGAAACTCAAAACCTATGGGCACAAGCTTACTAAGGCATCCTGTTATTCCCCCCTGATATGGTCAAGTGGATAGGCATAAGATCCAAGCACCCACTAGAAACAAAAATAATTAAATGCACATATTCAAAAGTTTTGAGGATCAGAGTGACACATACCATGATACCCAGACTCAATACCTCATGGAGCAAGATCCATTTCTGCTATAGGACTAGGTCAAGATGATGGATGTTGCTGCTACTGACAAAGTGGAGGCACTGAAGAAAAGAAAATATGATCCCTCCAGGGACATTCTCAGGTCGATATGGCTCTCGGTACTCCATGTCTACGACCTGTGGGCCTCGAGACATAATCTCCTTAGTTATCCCTAAACCGGGGATAACAGGCCCCACGATAAAGTGAAAGATAATTAATGTAAAATATAATTAATATGGTAATTATTAATTATATTATAATTTATCGAGGTTGTCCCTATTGTGCCAATAGAAACTACTGCTGACAGGTTCAGTCTAATATAAATAAAGGTAAATTCCCCATTGATGAATCATATCACAAGTGTGAGTTTGAAAATTTCAGCAAACACTTGTTCTTGGGAAAAGTGTGCACCTCTCTTGGGCACTAGTCTTCTAGGGTTTGTGAAGCACCCTTTTGTGTGCTAGTTCTTTATGGTGGTGGAGGTATTTCTCTTGAAGGATATAGCAAAGGATTGGCTGGGTTTACTTCCCTTGTTGAGAAGGGTTTCCCAGGATACTTCTTGTGTACTTGTGCATGGTGTTTCTTCTTGTGATCTTGGTTGCTGCAACAAATTGTCTATGGTTTATTTAAAATGCTAAAAATGGAATGAACTTCATGCTTAAGCCTATATTATAGAAAAATAAACATGGTTTTAGAGCATAGATCTTGAATAACCCATTGCAAAATAAAATTTCAGTCATCCTTACTCCTCTGCAAAACCGTACGTCCCTTCTAGGGTTTCCAGAAAATCCATACAAACTACCTTTCTGAGGAGTTTCAGCACTTTCCACCTGGAAATTGGGGCTAAAAAGTGTATAGTAGTGTATAGCCTCCTCTAGCGCATCTCCATAAAGCTTCATATTTTATTTCTGAGCATTTTGACTTTTTGGCCCTAGGGTTTCGCTAATTTCTGCAGAAATTTCAGAATTAGGGTTTATGCAACTCATTGAAAGAGCTCTTCAAGCTCACTAGTGCTCTCTTATCTTTCAAAGGCTTAGTTTTGAAAATCATAAGTCCAACAAAACCTAAAAGTTATAGCCTAGCCTAACCATTAGGATTTCTAGTTGAGTTGACAAGGGTCTATGAAGAATATAAAATTACGATGAACAGAATCATGATGGAAGACAAGCTTGATAGATCAAGAAAAATCAGTTCCTGGAAGCCAATACTTCAAGGAGATGAAGACATCAACATCTCAACACTCTCAAGTATGGTCCCTACCAATGATAATACTTGGTTAATTGACAATGGTTCCTCCAGGCACATGACCAATTTTAGAGATCACCTAACAATTTTTTTTGAGAAAGAGACACATCTACATGTAGTCCTTGGAGATGACACTAGATATAATGTGAAAGGGTTTGTAACTTCTACCTTCCAACTAGATTCAGATATGCATATTCAACTAAGAGAAGTACTCTATGTACCTGGAATGAAGAGAAACCTCGTCTCCATTTCTTCCTTCGAAGACAAAGGCTACAAGGTTACCTTTTCAGAAGGAAGACTTTTTGCATGGCACAAAGACTCACATAAAAAAATTTCCAAGGTAATTTGTGTCCTAGAAAACAATTTGTACAAATTAACCATCAGACCAGTCTAGGCCCTGCTACATGATAGTATGAGCTTGAGTGAGCTATGGCATAGAATACTTGCTCACATTCATTATAGAGCTCTCCCAACTCTAGGGAAGATGGTAACATGTCTTCCAGAGATACAAATTCAACATAAAGGTGTTTTAAAGGGTTGTGCTCTTGGAAATAATGTAAAAGGATCCTTCTTGAGCAGTGACAATAGATCCAAGGAAATCCTGGACTTGATACATTCAGATGTGTGTGGGCCAATGACTATTGTATCTTTGAATGGGTACTTGTATTATGTACTCTTCATAGATGACCACTCTCAGAAAACTTGGATTTACTTCCTGAAGAACAAGGATGGAGTCCTTGCAAAATTTCAAGAATTCAAAGCTCAGGTTGAGAGCCTGACCATAAGAAATATCAAAGTACTAAGATCAGATAATGGAGGAGAATACACCTCCAAATATTTCAACAATTTCTGTATTGAAGTAGGGATCAAGAGGGAGTTCACAATTCCTTACAACCCTAAAAAAAATGGGGTTGCACAGAGGAAAAATAGAACTATCATCGAGGCAACCAAGTAAATGATACATGATCAGAGTCTACCTATGAATCTTTGGGAAGAACCATGCATGACAACAATGTATGTTCAAAGAAAGAGTCCTCTTCAGATTCTGAAGAACATTACTCCAGAAGAATCCTTCAATGGAATGAAGCCTGATATTGGACACTTCAGGATATTTGGGTTCCCAGTATATTTTCATGCGCCCAAAGAGAAGAGATCCAAGCTAGACCCTTAAGGGATAAAGGGCACATTTGTAGGATATAGTGAATAATCAAAGGCATATCGGATCTATATTCCTGGTCAAGGACAGATTGAAATAAGCATAGATGTTACTTTTGAAGAAGAGATAGCCTTCCAAAGATCCAAAGAATCTCATATGGAAATTGATAGTGAGACAATGCCTTCTCCCCCTTCAGCTGTTCATAGGGAGACAAACACCATTCTGGTTGATCTAGTTGTCCCGGTTGATCTAGTTGTTCCAGCCGATCCAGTTTCTCCAATTGACATGCCCAAAGATATTACAGTAGGACATAAAAGGCCTACCTGGGCCAGACAAACTCTACAGGAAGCAAAAGGACATACAACCCCTCAAGGGACAACCATAGAGAGAAAGAGACCAAAGATATTCTCAAGCTATCTATTAGCCATGAGCCACATCATTGACTCCAAGCCTTCTTGTCATGGAGAAGCTTCAAGTGAACAAGTATGAAAAGATGCCATGATAGAAGAATATTAGTCTATATTGAAAAATGATGTATGGGATATTGTTCCGAGACCAGAGGGAAAGTATGTAGTGACTTCCAAATGAATTATAAAATCAAACATGCAGCTGATGGAAGCATCGAGAAATACAAAGAGATATTTGTAGCTAGGGGGTTCTCGCAGGTAGAGGGAGTTGACTATGATGAGACTTTTTCTCCAGTAACCCGACACACTTCCATCCATTCTATCATTGCATTAGTTGCTTCCATGGGTTGGAAGCTACATCAAATGGATGTAAAGACAACCTTTCTTAATGGTGAAATTAAGGAAGAAGTTTATATCGAGCAGCTAGAAGGATTATTTATACACAACGAAAAATATCATGTGTGTAGGTTGAAGAAATCCTTGTATGGACTAAAGCAAGCACCACATTCTTGGTACGAGAAAATGGATGGATTCCTGATGATTTTGGGCTTCGACAAGAGTGTTTTTTATTCAAACCTATATTATCACATTGATGGCAATGAGTGCTTGATCTTGGTCTTATATGTGGATGACCTTTTCCTTACCGATTCAGAGAGACTCATTGTTGAATGAAAACAAGCATTGACTGCTAAATTTGAGATGAAGGATTTAGGCTTGATGCATTACTTCTTGGGACTAGAAGTATGGAAGATGACAGATGAGATTTTCTCGAGTCAAGGAAAATATACTGTGGAGATATTGAAAAAGTTTGATATGACAGAATGAAAATCCATTCCTACACCAATGGTGATGGATTTGAAGAAGATGAGTGGTTTTGATTCAGGAGAGATTGATCCACTTGTACAGACAGTTGATTGGATCACTAATGCATCTAGTTAACACCGAACCAGATATATCCTATGTAGTGAATGTGCTTAGCCAATTCATGAGTCAATTGAGAAAGACTCACTGGATAGAAACAAAACATGTATTGAGATACCAACGAGGCACAATTGGTTATGGCCTAAGATATGCCTCTAGTGTAGACTTGAGCCTATAGAGATATGCCAATGCATATTGGGTAGGGAGAGCAGTGGACCGGAATAGCACCTCCAGCTATTTCTTTACTTTAGGGTCTTTCATGGTTTCCTGGTGTAGCAAGAAACAAATCTTTGTGGCATTGAGTACCGCAGAGGCAGAGTACATTGCATTAAGTGTGGTAGTCTGTGAAGCAGTGTGGCTCTGGAAACTCCTGACTAATTTATTCTATCATGAGATGGATCCTACTACTATTCATTGTGATAACCAGAGTTGTGTGAAGCTCTCTAAGAACCCTGTGTTTTATGATAGATAGAAACACATCGAGATAAAATATCACTATATTAGAGGCATGGTGCAAAGGAAGACAATAAACGTGCAATACCTTCCTACCCATGAGCAGATCGCAAATATATTCACCAAACCACTTGACAAGACGAAGTTCGAGTACTTCTGTGAGAGAATTGGCCTAGTGGAGAATGCCTCCCTAGATGAGAGGGAGTGTTGATTATTACAACTGTGTGAGACATCCTCCAGGACACAAAACTGAGAGAGATCCCATGAGATGGGTGTGTGGTTCCTATCTGAGACAGAAATGGAACATTGTGTTGACCTCCTATGTGCAGAGAGTTGAGATGATACTCCAGACGATTCTCCTATTTAATGCAGTGAGAAAGAAGATCTGTTGAGTTGGACGTGCCTATGGCTGAGCACAGGTGAATGTGTGGGGAAGCCCATGAGTTGGGTGTATCATTCTGAGACATAAATGAAACGATGTACTATCCTACTTTGTGCAGAGAGTTGAGATGATGTGATTCTCCAGATGATTCTCCTATGTAACATAGTGAGAAAGAAGATCTGCTAAGTTGGACATGCCTGTGGCTGAGCACAGGTGAACGTGATCCTAGTGGTTGAGCACTGGTGAGTGTGGCTCTCCTGTGAGACACAGTGATATAGAGATGTGGACATCCCTATGGCTAATCACGGATGGAGCTGCCCCTAGTGGCTGAGCACTAGTGGATGTATGATATCCCTTGCTACATTGTTCAAGAGTCAGACTTACCTGTAACCCTATTTGTGATGTAAAGGGTATAGATCGGCCCCACGATAAAGTGAAAGATAATTAATGTAAAAGATAATTCATATGATAATTATTAATTATATTCTAAGTTATTGAGGTCGCCCCTGTTGTTCCAATAGACACTATTGTTGATAGGTTTAGTCTAATATAAATAAAGGTAAATTCCCCTTTGAGGAATTATATCACAAGTGTGAGTTTGGAAATTTCAGCAAACACTTGTTCTTGGGAAAAGTGCACACCTCTCTTGGGAACTAGTATTCTAGGGTTTTTGAAGCACCCTTTTGTGTTCTAGTTCTTTATGGTGGTGGAGGTATTTCTCTTGAAGAATATAACAAAGGATTGGATGGGTTTTCTTCCCTTGTTGAGAAGGGTTTCCCATGATACTTCTTGTGTACTTGTGCATGGTGTTTCTTCTTGTGATCCTGGTTGCTGCAACAAATTGTCTATGGTTGAAGTAAAATGCTAAAAATGGAATGAAATTCATGCTTAAGCCTAGCTTATAGAAAAATCAACACACTTGAGACAATTTATTAATGCAAAAGAAAAATATTGCAAAATATTTACAAGAGAGTTTCTCATAATCGATCATTAACAAATGACCCACCATGCTCTTTAAATAGAGACCATAGAAAATTAATTTGTTAAGCCACATATCAATGTGGTCGTTAAGATCGAGGAGAATATGAGTCATCAGATCACTCTATGTTGGGAACATATCATGACTATTGGATTACAATTGCATACTAATGCATACTAAAGAAACACACTTTAACCTAACAACACATTAGACCATGTTGATATTAACTAACTCCTAAGTGTCTAAATATCCTAACATAAGACACTTGCCCACCAAGGATGACAAAGATAAATATGTCCATGCTTTTTCCCACATGCATTGATACTTTCCAAAGATAGAAATTTACTAAAAGTATTAAATTTGTTAACTATCCTCCTGTGGGAACACTTATTATAAATAGTATGTCTAAAAATAGACATTGCTAAAAATAGCACCACATCGATTGTCACTACACATAGGCTCATTTGACTTTAATTCCTATAAAGGACCTAGATATGTACTTTGTCTAGCCATGCAAGCCCTATAGCCCCAACTACTAAAAATAACAGTTTCATAAAACACCTCACATTTCACCGAGAATGGTTTTATGAGACTCTTATGGATATAAGGATTCCAAATATATCATTATATCCAACATTTGATCTTCGTAAATCCAACAACTAAAAATAAAAATGTATCTAAATCGCATGCATGTTGCATGTAAAGTACCATTAACCCCCACATACACATATGAACCTTTAATGTATTATGAGCCACCTATAAATCATCATAAATTGCATGCAAAAAGGGACTGGATCCTCAAGGGGAACTGTTGGATAAGTAAATGAACTCTCCACAAGATTCCTTTTTCTTCACACTGTGAACATGAGGCAAGCTCCTAAATTACACAATGTGAAATTTTCGATGCAATAAAGGAATAACTTCAGGCTTCAGACCCTTCACACACTGACTTTCTTGGCACAATATGTTCATCGGAATTGAAAATATGCTAATGCACACAATATAAATTATTACAAATAACCATAGGTACAAAACAAGATGAAAATATGAAATAATTGACTACCATTTTTCATTAGAGAACTTATTTAGATAAGTACCTATCCCACCCTAGAATTAGGGTGTAATAAAATATCTAGTTCAACCAATTGATCTATTCAAGGACAATTGTTCTTCCCAATTCCCAATTTGGTTGGTAGAGAAGGCTCATAACCAATTCCACTTGTTGTTTGACAATTAAGTCCATTTACATTGTGTGGCCAAGCATTGTGTCAAGACATATGAGGGACTATGAAACCCATGAGATTTTATCATTGGTTGGTTGGTAGAAAAATCTCCTAACCAATCCTTCCAACAAATCACTTAAAAGTAAGTCATTGGTTTGTAGTTAAGTCCTTTCACACTATGGATCCAAGCACTGTGTTAAGACATAGACATGGAATGGAGCCCATGAGATTTGATCATAGCTTTTTTGGTCGGTGGAAAAAACTCATATTAAATACTTCTAGTGAGTCACTTTAAAAGTCACTCGTTGGTTAGTAGTAAAGTTTGTCCGCACTATGGGGCCAAACACTATGTTAAGTGATAGGAAAGATATGGAACCCATGAAATTTGACCAGAGATATATTGGTTGGTTGGAAATGAAGGTTCATAACCAATCCTTCTAATGAATCACTTTAAAAGTGACTTGTTGGTTTGTAGTTAAGTCTATTTTCATTGTAGGGTCAAGCATTGTGTTAAGTGATAAGTACGTTTTGGAGCCCATAAGATTTGATGATAGGTTGGTTGGTTGGTAACGAAGGCTCATAACCAATCATTCCATTGAATCACTTAAAAAATGACTTCTTTGTTCATAGTGAAGTCCATTTGTGTTATGGCATCAAGCACTATATTAAGACATAAGAGAGGTATGGATCCCATAAGATTTGATCATAGGTTGTTTGGATAGTTGGTATCAAAGACTCATAACCTGTAACACACCCAACCCCCTAAATACCCTTTTTAAGGGATGGGGTGGTAAAAAAAAAAATTTCCTCAATCATCTCGAAACCTGTTCTCTAGGGAACCATCGTCTTCTACTCGTCAAGAGATTTCCAACAATTATCACCATGGTCCAAACCAAGCTCTGGATCAAAATTTATGACCATCCAAATTTTTGCAAGCTTCCATTGGTCAAAGTCACTTCATTTCCACATGGAATCCATGTGGCTCTTTCCACTCATCATCTGACATGGAGTTGATGCGACATCTACCACCTATCCCTTAAACCCTTCCCATGTCAGACCCTCGAACCTACTCCAAATTGATGGTTCTGATTCATTCGTGGCTCTCTCGTTAGAGTGTCTTCTCCATAGAGTCATATTACACTCCGTGAAATACTTCGAACATACATACTATGATAGATCTGACGACTCTCACAGTAAAATAGTCAACGACTCTCATAGTTATAAAATCAACGGCTCTGAACATGTCAAAGTATTTACATGCATGAAGATTAACGTCCTTTCCTTTTTACCTTTTCCCCTTAACCATGTGGTACCACAGATATCGAAAACTATCCTCTTGTTGCTTCCACCCTCCGATCAATGGTCTGGATCATTCCTTGGAGTACCCCCATCGGGGTACATCCTCTTTTGAGTTTCACATTACTCCAATCACAAGCATTATGACGGATCTGACGATGCACATTCGCTTCATCCAACGATCTATTTCCACTTGTAGTTCCACACCTACTAAACAGTTCATGCTTTCAAATGTTCTTATATGGTTCCTTACCTACACCGATCAACGACTAGGATTCATTCTTCCCACCTCTCCAATCTACGATCCATATCTCCTCTCGAAACCCCTCCATCAGAGCTTCCTCGTAATCTCACACTCAGATGTCCCGATGAAATAACCTTCGGTCAACAATAGAGATCGTTTCACAGTAGAGATCAACAATACGCCTTCATCATTTCCACTACTATCATTGTGGGCCTGCCACCTGGTATGACATAGGGAATTGTCGTCACCTGACATGTGGAAAACATATTTCCCACTTTACAAGTGCCAAATCACTAAGCCACGTGGCTCCCATTATGCTTGACACATCGAACCACCTGTATCATGACACATGGCACCATTCACGACATCCTCTTGAGCCTTCAATTAAGGATTTATGGTCCAAATTGTCTACGGTCCCCCTCAGACCTTAGCAAATCGATGATCTAGATTTCATATCAGATCTTTCCCATCAAAGTATATCTCTGTGATCCATTCCAAAAAGTGACTTGCAATGGATAGTTAATATCTTGTCTTAGAGCTCCTTCGATCCCAATGGATCAACGATGATGATTATTTCTCGGGACTCCTTCGATCTCAACCAATCAATGGTCTATTTTATTTTGGAACTCCTCTATCGGAGTGTATCTCTGAGATTCATTTCAAAAGGCACTTTGTGATGGATGGTCCATAACCGTCTGTAGCCACCCTCTTATATATCAATGACCTCATTGATTCGAGGTACAACTTATACTGGTGTCATAACCTGCTTCAATGGAGGGTCATGATCTTGTTTTGTCAAATCCACAACTACGTTTTGTCCTGGATCAGAAAGGGTTATTCTCAGGACACCTGTTCGATTAAGGAATTCATCGTTTTATAAGATCTTCTAAGTTATTTCCAAGGTCTACCTGACATTCTTGGCTATGCCCTTTCTCTGAAAACCTCTTAGGAATTTCCCTTTATTTCTTGAAAGGGATTTTGTTTTGGATATGTGTTATATTATTTGCATGTTTAGAACTAGTTTCTATGTTATGTCGAGAGTGTAGGGGGGCATAGCGCCCCCTTCCCAGGGAGTCACAAGGGGGTGGGATCCCATTTGCACAGGGTTTTGGGGGCATCACCCATGAAAAACAAATTGGCGTTTTTTTGTGTCCATTTTCTTGCACATGGTTTTTGTCGATGGTTTTCTATTTCCGGTTAAGGAATTAAGTTTGTTGACTAATCTGGGTCATTGGATTAGATTTTTTGATGCCCCTGGCTCCTATATGTATATTGTATTGTAAACAATGTATGTGATGATGAATATAGAAGATGTTGGTTTTCCTGGTTTGGGTTTCTAGGGGAAAAATCTCTATGTAATGTGTATTTTCCATTGTACCTTTTTTGTTCTTTTATTGCAAATATGTTTGTAATAAATAATTATACAAGGTTAAAATCTACATTTGGTATCAAAGAAATTATTGGCTGTAGGACAACTCCTTTGTGGTTAGGGGTTTGGCTCGGGACTGTGATAATTCTTGTTACAGTGGGATATATGCGGTATTGATTCTTCAGGTGAAAATAAATGTTGAGTAGTTCAAAAATAAAGATTGAGAAATTTAATGGGAAAATTTTTGAGCTTTGGAAGCTCAAGATGGAAGATCTGTTGGTAGACAGAGATCAGTGGATCACAGTGGATCCAGGTAATGCACCTATAGGAACGTCAGCAAATGACTGGAAAATGTTGGATCAAAAAATGAAGAGCGCAATCTGATTGTGTCTCTCAGATTCAATATTACTGAATGTGTTAGGGGAAGCTACATCCAAGGCATTATGGGATATGTTGGGCAACTTGTATTAGTCTAAGTCCCTGGTAAATAAACTGTTCTTGCGGAAGAATATGTATAATTCGAGGATGATAGATGGAGACTCAGTGACAGAGCATCTTAACGCCTTCAATACTATGGCAAGTCAGTTGTTATCTATTGAGATTAAAATTTTAGATGAAGATAAGTGTATCAATTTATTTTTCTCTTTACCAAACTCGTGGGATAGTCTGGTTGTGGACATAGGGAGTAATACAACTACCTTGAAGTTTGATTATGTGTTCTCATCCTTTTTTCGTAGGAGATGAAATGGAAGAACATGGAGGGACATAGAAAATATGAAATATTTTCAAGAGGAGGCTCCCAAGAAAGAAATAGATCTAAGTCCTCAAGTGGGAGATCTAAATCTAAGGGTAGATCTTAATCTTCCAAAATTATTTTAAAGGTATGCTAGAGATGAGGAAAAGAAGGGAGCTGGAAGAAGAAATGTATATCCAAGAGTGTTGAGAGAGTGAAGGGATTTGAAGATGCTCCTTCTACAAAATAAAAGACCTCCTAGGAAGGAGGGGATGTGTACTTGGCTTCTTCAAGCACACATGCAGATCATGAGGCATGGTTGGTTGACACATGTGCATCCTTTCATATGACTCCCCATAGGGAGTGATTATGTGAATATGAAAGGTGTGATGGAGATAATGTTTTCCTAGGTGATGAATCAACAACTAGAATCATAGGATGAGGAAGTGTTAAGGTCCTAACCCGCACATAGGTAGATCAATGTATTCAGATGTAATAAAGGTCAATATTAATAAGGCCTTTCAATAAAATAGAATAAGGCGGATGTAAGAAGACCTAATAGAAGCTTCCACTTGTAGAAGGATCTTCCTCTAGATGCTTCTCTTAATAGACATATTTAGTATAAATAAGGGGCGAGGGTATGAGAACCCTAGCTGGGAGATTATTGTAACAGAGAACTGCTCGATTGGAGGTTTCCCCCTCTAAGAGGCCTGTGAACATTGCTTTCTGAATCAAAGTGCTATTTCTATTGCTATTTTGTATATCATTTCTGTGTATTGTGAAGATTATGATGGATATTTTACTGTTATTCTGCCATTTCTAGCATTTTATGTCTGTTATGCATATTTTATATATCTGGTATCTTGCAAGTGGTATCAGAGCACTTTCCTTGGCAGAAATTGTGGGTATTTTTTTTTCCAGGGTAGAGACGTATTCCGAAGTCTTTAAGCCACAGAGATCTGTCGTCACGCGCATAAACCCGCGGTTGAGGGATTCATACACACAGGAAATACAAGTGGTTCTTAAGCGCACATCTGTTGGCCACCCTTGTAACCCCTGTTGGTACCCCTTCGAGTGGTAGCGCATCAGAAAAAACCTGTGTACGGATCAACCTAGATTGTCTGAAGCCCTCTTTAGATAAACCTATCGGCCGCCAGACTGCTATAGTGTCACCGAGAACATCACTCGGGAAGATACTCTCTAGCACCTGGGTAGTCGGGTAGTACGGCTAAGGGTACGATCTATCCTCCTTAGTTAGTTCCCTAAGATATTGGGCCAAGTACTACTGTTGGACCCCTCACGTATATCAGAGAGCTATAGCACAGGGAAAACCCTTGTCTGTAGAACCCTTGAATACCTAACCCTTGGGGAACATAAACAACAACATAAACAA
>JZKD02S1072992.1:27862-43357 GCA_000966675.3 Picea glauca | reverse complement strand
CCTTTCAATAAAATAGAATAAGGTAGATGTAAGAAGACCTAATAGAAGCTTCCACTTCTAGAAGGATCTTCCTCTAGATGCTTCTCTTAATAGACATATTTAGTATAAATAAGGGGCGAGGATATGAGAACCCTAGCTAGGAGATTATTGTAACAGAGCACTGATCGACTGGAGGTTGCCCCCTCAAAGAGGCCTGTGAACATTGCTTTCTGAATCAAAGTGCTATTTCTATTTCTATTTCGTATATCATTTCTATGTATTGTGAAGATTATGCTAGATATTTTACTGTTATTCTGCCATTTCTAGCATTTTATTTATGTTCTGCATATTTTATATATCTGGTATCTTGCAGGAAGATACAAGTTGAAGCTCATATACGGAAGGATTGAAACACTAAATGGTTTTCTACACATCCCAATATTGGCCATAAATTTGATTTTTGTAAGAAAAATGGACAATGCAGGGGTAAAACCAGTATTTGAAAAAGAAACTTATAGGATGGTTCAAGGAGAAATGGTGTTGTTGAAGGGAGTTTGGGTTGGAACCATGTATAAGATACAAGGAAGCACTATTAATGATGGGTGTAATATTTCCATTCCTCCTGATATTGGAGTTGTAGAAGAAAAAAATCCTACAATCTCTAGAGAAAAGGTTATGATATGGAATCAAAGACTAGGGCATATCATAGAGAAGGGTTTTTTACTACTACATAGTAAAGGTATGGTTGAAGGTATGTCTAACTGTTCTCTGGATTTTGATTTATGTGAACATTTTTTATATGGGAATTAGAATCAGGTAAGATTCCCCTTTGGTGCAACGAGGGCTGAAGGAATTTTACAGCTAGTGCATAGGAATTGGACCTGTGTCGGTTCCATCATTGGGAAAATATGTGTACTGTGTCTCATTTATAGATGACTTATTGAGAAATACTTGGATATATTTCCTCAGGAAGAAATATGAAGTCTTTGACAAGTTTAAATAGTTTAAGGCTCTTGTTTAGAATCAAAGAGAGAAAAGAATTAAGGTGTTGAGGACGAATAATCGTGGAGAGTTATGTAGGAATAAATTTGAATAATTCTGTAATAAGTGTGGTATAGAAACGAAAAACAATACTCCATATACATCTTTGAATAATGGAATTACAGAAAGGATGAACAGGACATTTATGGAAAAAGTAAGGTGCATGCTCAGTGGTGGTGGGTTAGGGAAAGAATCCTGGGTAGAGGTAGTGGGTACTGCATGTCACCTATTCAATTGATCACCCTTATCAACACTAGATGACAATAATCCACATGAGGTATGGACAGGTAAGAAACCCTATCTCACACATCTCAAGGTATTTGAATGTGAGGCCTATATTCACTTTCATAAGGAAAACAAGAGTAATCTAGATAAGAAGGCTAAAAAGTGTATCTTTATTGGGTATAAAAATGGTCTCAAGGGTTATAAGATTTGGAACCCAAAAACTAAAAAGGTTGTGTATAACCGAGATGTGGTATTTAGAGAAATGAAATATGTTGTCAAACATGAAGTATTACCAAGTAAGGAACAAAGAAAACAAAGTTTGAGTTAAAGTATGATGAATCAGACTCTACATAAGAACAAGAATCAAAAGAAGAAGATCCTCATACTCTAGTATTGAGGAGATCGGTTCGATGAAAAAGGATACCGAAAAGGTATACTCCACTTGATTTTGGTTCAAATTTTTCTTTGTCTATTACTGATGATGATTCTAGAACTGTTAGGGAGGCAATGGATTTAGAAGATGGAAAACTCTGGAAAAATGATACGGTCAAAGAAATGACAGCCTTGGATAAGAATGATGATTTGGATCTAGTGGATTTACTGACTGGAAGAAATCCCATTGGTAGAAAATGGGTATTTTTAAGAAGTTGATTGCAGAAGGCAAAGTGGAGAAATAAAAAGCTCGGTTAGTAGCAAAAGGTTATTCCCAGGTTGAGGGAATTGATTTTGGTGAGCTTTTTTCTCTTGTTTCCAAGTTAACCTCTATTAGATTTCTTTTATCTGTTGTTTCTTTGTTTGATTTTGAAGTAGAGCATATGGATGTGAAGGAAACATTACTACATGGGGATCTGAAAGAAGAAATATATATGAAGTAGCTAGAAGGATTTGCTGTGAAGGGAAAGAAGGAGTTGGTATGCAAGATGAAAAATTCCCTCTATGGCTTAAAAAATCACCAAGGATGTGGATTCAAAAATTTGATACTTATACGTTGGGACTTGGCTTCACAAGAAGCAAAGAGGATCATTGTGTTTTTGGATGGTTTTTCGGCACATGGTTTTCGTTGATGGTTTTCTATTTCCGGTTAAGGAATTAAGGTTGTTGACTAATCCGGGTCATTGGGTTAGGGTTTTGGATGTTGTTGGCTCCTATATGTATATTTTATTGTAAACAATGTTTTTGATGAGGAATATAGAATATGTTGGTTTTCCTGGTTTGGGTTTCCAGGGGAAAAATATTTGTGTAATGTGTATTTTCCATTCTATCTTTTATGTTCTTTTATTGAAAAATAGTTTGCAGTAAATAATTGTACAAGGTTAAAATCTACATTTTGCATCTTGCAATCATTTTCGTTTCATTACAAGGACTAATATCAGACTCAAGGCCATTTGATTATACATATACTTCCTTCAAACACTAAGGCATCTCGATACCTATATCATAGTACCTATGATGATTCCATGGCTTGGATTTCTCGTAGAGATACACTCTGTGTTAAATCTGTTCACTATCCTACATGGGTTCCTTATATCACGAAGGAAGACAAACATAATTAATCCATACAAACCCGTTAGTTACACAAGCATGCCAAATACACATTTTACAGCCCAAGGGAATGCATATACTACATGGATTCATTTAAGTTAAGTAGGCATATATATCCATGAAAGAATTCACAGGATACAATTATTCATATAGTTCCACCATTACTCAAATACACAAATATGCAAAGAAACAACCAATCTACTTATCAAACAAGCTTGCATCCCTATATATACAATTGTAGGCAACAACCCCTCATTGTACTCTATACACAAGGTATAAGAAGACTTATATTTTTCAATTGGTGACCAACCAACTGACTGTGGGTGTTTGCCTTTCCACCTAACCATAGGCTATGCATGCTCAATCACTTCAGCAACAGATCACCCCCGTGCCAATCCATGATACTACCAGGGAGTTTCTCTTGGGTTCTCAAGAAGATTTGGATGTGAAGGTATGTCTCCTTCATCCCACCAATGGCAGGGAATTCCTCCACACTCCTAGCCTATGCCTCTTCAAGGTTTATTAGATGCCTTCCAGCATCAAGCTCATGGCCCCTTAGCTCAGGCTAGGTTTTTGGAGTCTCTGCTCAGTCCTTCAACCAATGTCTTCCTCTAAGACCCCCTATAAGCTCTCCTTGAGTTCTTCTCTTACATCTATTCCCAATCTCCTTTTTCCTTCTCCCCATGCCTCCCTCCATGTCATCCCACTAGGAAGGTTCTCTACCTATCCCCTTTCTTCTATTAAAAGACACCCATGGGTCAATCATGGGAACTCGTGAGGTATTTCCCTTTGTCCTTTAGATGATGGTTGATGCTATTCCAGTCATATCTCCATACTCCCATTTATTGAGGGTGGCCGGTTTCTCAACCACCAATCCTCCCAATCCTCCCTCATTATTGACGGTGGTCGGTTGCTCAACCACCAATCCTCCTCAATGTGACAAAATTTTAAAGATTCCACCGAGCCTTTCACATGAGATATCAAAGTCTCCCCTTCCTTGTGGTCACTTGTCCTCTAGGATCATGCTCATGCATCCCCTTCTCTGTTATATAGTCCCTCGGGTGATCCATCTTTCCTGCTAAGGATTTCTCACACATGAAGAGTTTGAAATACCTCACTAAGTCTTACAACTAAAGCATCCCCCAAGTTTTCTCTATCGAGGTGTCCCTATGGCTTGCTCTGCCAAAAGTATCTCTTCGACCCAATGTTACCACAACACAACACTATTTATCGTGATCATGAATTATCACAAATTATCTTGTTACAATAATAGCCCTCTTCCATAATTTCTTATTTCACAGCCAACATTTGTCCTCCCTGGACAGATCATTTTCATCTCACATCTATTCACATGCATAGAGAAATTAGTGAGATACTTTCATTAAATTTCAAACAAAATTATTTCAAATATTTTAGGGACTCAACCTCCCTAACCCCTCACGTAGGTAGAATAATATATTTTCCATGTAATAAAGGCCGACACGAGTTTATAAGGCCTATTTAATAAATGTGAACAAGTCAATGTAAGAATACCTAATAGAAGCTTTCGCTTCTAGAAAGATATTTCGCTAGAAGGTTCTTTATAATATAGAATTAGTATAAATAAGAGTACGAGGCATGATAAGTTTTTGTCTTGAGAATTATTGTAATAGAGCGTTGCTTTGCTGGAGGTTCCCCCCTTGAAGAGGCAAGTGAAAATTGTTTCCTATCAATAAAGGTATTATTTTGGTGTTGTGGTTTCATATATTGTGTTGTTCCATTGTTATTCTCTGCAATATTTTTGTTTTCTTCTATTATAATAGATTTGGTACCTGACAAGTGGTATCAGAGCACTTTCCTTGCAGAAAATTGTGGGTTATTTTTTTTAGGGTAGAGACATATTCTAACGTCTTAAATCTATAGTGGTTTGTCGTTCAATGCATAAATCTATGGTCGTGGAAGAATAAATACAAGAACTACAAGTGGTACTTAAGTGCACATTGTTGAACACCCTTTTAACCCTTATTGGTACCCCTTTGAGTGGTAGCACATCAGATAGCACTTGTATATGGATTGGCCTAGATATCCAAAATTCTTACATAGATAAATCGATTGGCCACGTGATTCTATAGTTCCACCGAGAACAACACTCGAGAATATACTCTATAGTACTTGGGTAATCAGGTAGTACGAATAAAGGTATAGTCTAGCCTCCTTAGTTGGTGCCCTGAGATATTGGGTCGAGCACTACTGTTCAACCCCACACAAATATCAAAGAGATATAGCACAAGGAAAAAACTTGTCTGTAGAAACCCTAAACACCCTAACCCTTGGTATGGAAAAAAAGTAGAAAAGGAACATATAAGATCTATTGTCGTGCAACCTTACCTCTTGCATTTGGCTTGGAAAATTTGTACACATTTCTTCCTATTAAGAATTTGGTCATTTTTCATTGCAATATTATTCAGATCAGAGTATAACACTGTAGGAGTAAATAATATTATAGTGGTCCCATCAAAACCCTTATTCGAGACTTATCCTATTGGATTCCTCTCCTTGCCATGATCGCAGTGGTACCTTTAATTTTTAAGTTTTTTTTCAGTGGACCTGACCCCCTTCCAAGTTCCATTATTTTCCACCTTTCCCATTATATTCCTCTTTTCACCTTGATCGTCATGGTAACTATCACTTATAATTCCTTCTTTTTTGTGGTTCCACCCACCCATTTCCCCTTACACTCACCCCTCATATCCGAATGGACACCACTCGCAACCAAGGCCTGCAAGCTTCCATCACTTAGAATAAGGAGTCCCTCCAATAAGTGACTATTGGTATTTCTTTCACCAATTCTCGCATTGCAAAATTCGAGACCAAAGTCCAACAAAAATTTGACAGCATGGATTCCAAATTCATGGATGAATTTTCCACCCTCCAGTCGGTTGTCAACTAGTTGTTGAATCGCCCCCAGGGCCCTTCCTCCTCGAATTCCATTTCCTTTCATCATGACCCCCATCTTCCCCACCTTCAGGTCAATAAATATGATGGCTCTGACCCCATGGGATAGGTCACTCAAATGGAGCATTATTTCTATTTTGATGGATCTATCAATGAGTTGGCCAAACTTCTTTATGATGTTCTATATTTAGATCATGAACATTGTAATTTGTGGCAATGGTGTAAAAATGCACGCTAGGCGTATTTTGCATGGACCCAATTTTTTGGAGAGCTCTATGAACACTTTCACACTGACACCCACTATTTAGGTCATTTGACCAAGTTGAAATAGTGAGGGACACTGGAAGACTTTATAACTTCCTTTGAGCATTTGACTCTCAAAACGGAGGGCATGGCAGATGTGTTCTTCCAAGAATTCTTTATCAATGACCTAAAGGATGAAATCCGAGTTGAGGTCCTCATGGATCGCCCTTATACTTTTTGGGAATCTACTAAACATGCCAAAGAATCACAACATTTCATGGTGATTCCATGAAATGTGGTGGGTGTTTTGAAAATGTACGTCTTCAAATTGAATAGTACCCCAAATCTCATATGTTTTCCATCGACATAGGTGATTGTGACATTGTGCTAGGTGTTGATTGGTTACGCACTCTTGGCCCCATTCTCATGGATTTTAAGGAATTAACCATGAAATTCCACCAGGAAGGACAACAATATCAATTCCAAGGAATCACAGCAAGTTATCCTGAGATCATCAGTTCCCATCAAATGGAAAAGCTTCTCAAGAAAGGTCATTTAGGGATTATTTCCCAACTCCATTTCATTCAAGTAGTTGAGACACTCTCCATGCATCTTGACCTCCAATCTATCATATCCAAACACCAAGATTTTTTTTCCACTCCTTAGGGACTTCCCCCTTCTCGTGGTGTTCATGGTCAGTTCATTCCCTTTGTCCCTGACAATATTCCTCCCAATGCTCACCTTATTGTCGTCCCTCTACCTAGAAGAATGAAATTGAAAAAATCATGTAAGAGTTGCTCGAAGTGGGTGTTATCCGTCCTAGTACCAGCCACTATTCTTATCCTATGGTAATGGTACTCAAGAAATAAGGTACTTGGCACATGTGTCCATGGTACTTGGCACATGTGTCCTAACTTTCATGCCCTCATTAAAATCACCATCAAAGAAATGTTTCCCATTCCTGTCATTGATTATATCTTGGATGAATTGAGCGGTGCTTAGTACTTTACTAAACTTGATCTCCGTTTTGGCTACCCCTAGATACATATGAAAGAAGAATACATTCCAAAGACTGCCTTTAGAACTCATGACGAACACTATGAGTTCTTGTTCATGCCCTTTGGCATGTGTAATTCCCCCTCCACCTTCTAAAGTCTCATGAATCATGTATTCCATCCTTTTCTCCATCATTTTTTCTTAGTTTTCCTTGATGATATTCTCATCTATAGTAAAAATTGGACATCCCATCTCGTCCATGTGGATAAAGTACTCCATCTACTCTCTCAGCACCAACTTTTTCTCAAATAATCTAAATGTGCCTTTGGAGCCTCATAAGTGGAGTACCTGGGTCATATTGTTGGCGAGGATGGTGTATGGGTGGATCTTAATAAAATTGAATCAATGCAAGATTGGTATTTCCCTAAAACTCTTAAGATCTTGCATGGCTTTCTAGGTTTAACTGGTTATTATCACAAGTTTGTTAAGAATTATGGAAAAATTGTAGCACCTCTCATTACTCTCCTTAAAAAGTATGTCTTCACTTGGACTCTAGCATCTGACCAATACTTCCATGCCTTTAAATAATCTATGTGCACGACTCTTATCCTAGCACTTCCTGATTTCATCGGGACTTTTTTCTTGGAATGTGATGCTTTAAGAAAAAGAATAGGGGCGATCCTCATGCAATATGGTCGGGCTTTGACCTTCACCAACAAAAAAATTTCAAACTAACACTTGGAACAACCAATCTATGAAAAAGGATGTGTTATCTATTCTTCATGTTGTGGATCTTTGGCATACTTATATATTGGGGCAATGATTCCATATTAAAAGTGATCACCATAGCCTCAAGTATTTTCTAGAACAAATAATTTCCCCCCGGAGCAAAAAAAATGGGTAACCAACTTATTTGGCTATGATTATGAGATCATTTAAAAGAAGGAAAAAGAAAATGTGGTCGTTGATGCTCTTTCCAAAAAATATGAAGAAGAAGGGTCCCTCTTTTCCCTCTCCTTCGTTGTACCTAATTGGCTCCAAGATGCTCTCCAGGAATGGTTATAAGATCCCAAAATATCTCGCCTGATCTAGGAATTGCAACCAAATTCTCCAGCTTCTCCGGGGTACTCTTGGCACAGTAATGAGATTTGCTACAAAGGCCATCTATATTTAAGAAAATATTCACAAATTAAATCTACAGTGCTTTCTGAGCTTCATGTTTCACCCATCGTTGGGCATTCAGGGTTTACAAAAGCCTATGAAAGGGTCAAACGTTATTTTTTGTGGGATGGTATAAAATATTACTTCTGCACCTCTGTGGATAAATGTGATGTCTTTCAATGCAAAAAGGGAGAAACAGTCAAATTCTCCAACACACTTCAACCCCTTCTATTTGGTGGGATATTTCTATGGATTTCATTGTGGGCCTACCTAAATATGGAAAAAAGACAATCATCATGGTAGTGGTTGATAATCTTTCCAAATATCCTCATTTCTCTGATTTTCAACATCACTTCACCACATCCACAGTGGCTCACGTTTTCATGGATAATATATTCAAAATTCATGGCATACCGCATTCTATTATCTCTGACAGGGATCCAACATTCACCAACAACTTTTGGAAAGAATTTTTCAAGCTACAGGGCACCCAATTACATCTCAGCATCGCCTATCATCCTCATATTGATGGCCAAAATGAAATTTGCATCAAGTGATTGGAAACATATTTAAGGTGTTTTGCATCTGACCGCCAACATCAATGGGCTTAGTGGTTACCACTAGTTGAATCGTGGTACAACACATCTTACCATACAACTACTCGCATGACTCCTTTTGAGGTAGTATATGGAAAAAATCCATCATTAGTTCTCTCATACATGCCAGGTGTCTCTAAGGGTCAAGAGGTTGAAAAAAATATTACAGTACATGAGGCCATTCTCCGTACCCTAAAAGACAATTTGGCGATGGCTCAAAATTGTATGAAGAAGCAAGCTAATCAAGATCGTTCTGATTGTCATTTTTTTGAAGGGGACCAAGTGTTTATTCATCTGCAACCTTCTAAGAAGATTTCACTCAAAGTTGAACATTGTTAGAATATTTCTCCCAATTTTTATGGTCCTTATGCCATTCTCAAGTGTGTGGGGCCCATCTCTTACCAGTTATCTCTTCCCAATGATTCTAAGCTCCATCTTGTTATTCATGTCTCATGCTTAAAGAAGGTGATTTTAACTAAGTTCCAAACTCAAACCCATATACCTGAGTTGGATGAAGAAGGTTCCATTTGGTTACAACCCCAAGTAGTCTTGGAATACCGTGAACGTCGTATCCGTTAGCGCACCATCCAAGAAGTGTAAGTGTAGTGGAAATATACTTGCAACGTCCTCCAATGCCACTTGCCCCTCATCAGGTCCCACAATAGTACTTGCAACAACCACCTTTGGTCGTTTTTCAAAACCCTATTCCACACCAAGGTGTGATGAATACCCAACATGAAGTACACCCTACTCCACCCCAAATGGGGCAGTATCAAAACCGAGGTCCCATTCAACCTAGAAATCTGTCTGATCACAACATCCTCCTTACCAACGAAGAAGAAATTATTCTGCAAACACGTGGTCACCAGTAAGGTGTTCCCCCTGAATCTACCCCAACCACCTCGAAATCAGCTCCAGCTACAACCGAACCACCATTGATGATTCCACTCCCTAACACTGAACCAAACCCTCGTATACCTCGTATGCCAATACGAAGAATTGTACATAATCCCCATGCTAGGGAAACCCATCAGTATAGTTTGGTCGACGACTTAGTTGAGTCTCCTACAACCATGTCTGTATTGGAGGTCCTCCAAACCTTTCCAACTCAGTGAAAATCCTTTCTTTCCTCTTTTGGGGCAGTTGACCCAGCTGATACTAGAATCATTACCTTTGATCTAGATAGTGGAGAACCATGCCTCTCCGCCCTGGTAGATTTTTAGATACTAGTTAAGATCCAGAACATCACAGTTCATCGGTGTATCATCGATGAAGCTACATCCATATGCATCAAGTCCAAAGTAGTATGGCAGAAACTAGGCTCCCTTGAGCTAGTACCATATGCCATCACCCTGCGAGCTTATGATGGTCAACCCTCGTCCCCTGAAGGGCTCTTCCAATATGTCCCCATGGAACTCGAGGGTAAAACCATCCTCATAGACATTGAAGTTATCGATGCCCCACTTGATTACAATATCTTGTTCAGACGTAGATACATGTACGCTATGAAGGCGGTGGCCTCTTCTGCGTTTCGAATGATGAAGTTCCCCCATGATGGGAAAATCATCACCATCAAACAAATTACACATTACGAGCAGGGATGATTTTAGGGGCTAAATTTTTCTCATGGGCTAATTTTCCATGGTTTTTCCCAAAAAAAGATTTGCCATTCTAAAAATGATTCGCCCAAATTCTATAGGATAAAATTATTTTACCTTAAAAATTGTCAAAAAATTATACAAAATATATAAAATCATTAGAAATTTGAATATTTTTACAAAAATATCGCCAAAATTTTATAGTTGGCATATGAAGGATTAGTATGATTCGCCAAGGTTTCTACATTTTAAAATAAATTTTCATCCTTAAAATCATCCCTGATTACGAGCCTAACCATTCTTCCAACATTGATAGCATTCCCCCCCTTGTCCGCACTATCTCAGATGCTTATTCAGTCATTGACACGGGTCCTGGAATTTTCAAGGACCCATCCTTGTTGGGGGCGTATCATGGATCACCAGCCCTCCTACATCCTTCAACACAAGTGTGTGTGGTTTCTTCTAATGGAACTGATATCGGAACCAATGCCCCTCCCATTGAGGCCCCTCCCCACATCGAGGTTCCACGAGTTGAAGAACTGTTACCTTCGGAGCTCCCTAACAACCCCACTGCACCACTTATCCCAGATTCCCGCCCCCTCCAGGGGAAAATTCCAGTTTGGGAGACAATCCCCCAAGCCATTACCCAAATTCCCTTCTTCTACCCCCCACCTAGAGTCCAAGAATTCCAGGTAGTTGCCACCCTTACCCTTCCTAATATGGTCCTTTCCATCCCTGTATGGTATCTTCATCCACCAACGATGGTTCGTCAACCATCTGTCCCTCCTCAGATAAAAGGCATGCTGATGCAGATCCCAGTACAGGCTCCTGCCACACCACCATCACCCATAACTGTCGACACCCCCGCCACATATCGGGGAAGATGAAATAAGAAAGAGCCCACATCTCCACTTCCTCCCTGAGTTCAACATCCTTGCGCACTATGCAAAAGAGAAGGTCACCCCACTAATCGATGTCCTACTCTTCCTGAGTTACATAATATGATCCAACTCCCTAGAGCAACTACATTGCTCACCACTCCACCCAGTACATCCACTTCTACTACGAAGTCCTCCACCACCAGCAATAAAGGGTTGCGAACCAAATTCACTTATGCCATCTGTTCATAATATGACCATCAAACTCATCATTGCCTAGCTATACCTCAATTTTTCCAAACATTGGCCGCAGTATGCCAAACATCCTAGCTTGGGCCCCCTCATGATCTCCCTATTAATGCTCACGTCACTAACATTTGTTATGTTTCTTTGTCAGTCTCAACGTGAATGAGGAACCCCCCATAGTATCGTGACATTCGATTCATATCAAGTGAACCTTCACACCCTGTGCAAAACATCCCTTCTACGTCCTCACCCCTTGAGGACAACAATACTCACATGTCATTGGTTCCCCCTACCATCGCATAAGATCCCCTATCTCCTCGCATATTCCACTGCGATGAAGATATCTTGGAGCAATTAACCATTCCCGATTTCGCATGGAATGCACTCCATCATCAAGCACTTTTTCTATCACGGAAGGCCTTTCACCCACCTATCCAAGCTCTCATATGTGCAATCGAAACCAGGGATTTCATTCCTCTGGGGTATATACATTGGTTCAACAACCCTATCCCTTCCCCCAATGATTTTGAAGAAGGCAACATGGCCAACATCTCCCCCACTGTCAAGATTGACATTTCCATTAAACCAAGAATTGTAGAAGAAATCACCATTGGCGTCACATTCTCCCCTGATGAACTCACGGTTTACAAAGCTCTCTTTCAAGAATATCGAGATATTTGTTCCTGGTCATATACGGATATGCCCAGCCTCAATCCTTCTATAGTCGAACATCGCATCAACACTTGGCCCGATGTCTCCCATGTACGTCAAAAGCAATGCCCCCTTCACCCATCCATATTTGCGGCTATCAATCCGAAATTGACAAGTTAGGCATTGTCAGTTTCATTTGCCCCATTGCATACACTTCGTGGGTCTCCAACCCTGTCCCTGTGAACAAAAAATAGGTCACTATTTGCCTTTGCAAAGAATTTCGTGATCTCAACCATGCTTGTCCCAAAAACAACTTCCCAACCCCTTTCATCAACCAGATCACCGATGATTGCACCGACCATGAGGTAGTTTCCTTCATGGATGGGTTATCTGGCTATAACCAAATTCAAATCCATCTTGCAGATTAGTATAAAACTACTTTCACTACCCCTTGGGGTACCTTTGCTTATCGCATCATGCCTTTTGGACTCAAGAACGTAGGTGCTACATTTCAACGATCCATGACCTATGTTTTTCATGATATTTCTCGCATCATTCTTGCTTATTTGGATGACCTCACTACTCGATCCAAACAACGCCCTCAACATTTAGACGACTTACGCATCATTTTCCAACAATGTCACCAGTACAATATTCGCTTGAACCCCTTCAAGTGTGTCATTTTTGTCACTGTCAGACACCTTATTGTGTTCATTGTCTCCCAACATGGCATCACAGTGGACCCCCTCAAGGTCCAAGCTATCACAGGAATTCCACCACCTAGGAATTTACGCCAATTGCAAAGCCTACAAGGAAAAGCCAACTTTCTACGTCACTTTGCCCCAGACTACGCCACTTGCGTGCATGATTTTCTTCACCTACTGCAACATGATATCCCATTATGATGGGACGAACATGCTCTAACAACTTTTGATCATTTAAAAGATACCCTATCCAATTCCCCTTTGATTAGTCCCCCAGACTATGATCGCAATTACATCCTCTACTTGTCAACATCATCCATCTCAGTAGCATGAGTCCTCGTCCAATTAGGGGATGATGGGCATGAAAATGTCATTTAATAACTTAGTAAAAACCTTTCAGGGCCACCCCTAAATTATAATCATGAAGATAAACTTGCCTTAGCAATTGTCCTCCCAGTCCAAAAACTGTGGCACTATATCCTGCTTAAAACTACCAAGGTCGAAGCAGATTCCAACCCTATGCATTACTTGCTTAGTCGACAAGAAATTAATGGTAAATTTTCCCAATGGATCATTATCCTCCAAGAATACGATCTAGATTTTTCTACTCCCAAAAGAAAGAAAGTGCTTGTCCTTGATGAACTCATAACAACTTTTCCCTCAGACGCCAAATCTTCCCCCATCAATGAAGATTTTCTTGACAAACATCTCTTCCTCATCCCTTCTAATGACCCTTGGTATGATTACCTCCTAGTCTACCTTCAGACACAAAAGTTTGGGTATCATCTCTCTCGAGACGATCGACGATGCATTCGCCATAAAGCCCCTCGATATATCCTCATCGGAGACATTCTCTATCGACACAGGGTCGACACCATCCTTCATCAATGTTTGACCATAGATGAAGCCGACCTAGTCTTAAATGATTGACATAACTATGCTTGCAGTGGTCACCTCTTTGGTGTGTCCACTGCCCAAAAAATCATTCGAGCATGGTACTTCTGGCCCACGTTGTTTCATGACTACATCCATGCTATCAAGAGATGCGACAAATGTCAGCTTTATGCAAACAAAGCACGAGCGCCACCAGCTCTTTAACATCCACTCATCACAGCCGACCCCTTTTATAAATGGGGCATAGACTTCATGACTTGCCATCCTCCATCCAATAATGGGCCAAAGCCATGCCCACTTTCATCAACATTGCTAACACAACAACACGTTTTTTCTTCAACCATGTCATTACATGATTCGAAGTCCCACTACAATTAGTGTATGATCATGGTAAACACTTTGAGAACGAAACCTTCATAGAGCTATCCTCCAAGTTAGGGTTCTCCCATGAGTTTGCCTCCCCATACTACCCTCACTCCAACATACAAGTCAAGGTTGTCAACAAAATCCTCAAAACCATGCTACAACATACCATCAACAAACATAAGACCAATTGGCATCATATGTTGTTTTTTTCATTATGGGCTTATTGCAGACAATCAAAACTGCCATTGGTTTCACATCATTCCACCTCATCCATGGGATCGAAGCCACCCTCCCTATCGAGTGTGAAATCCCCATGTTACGCACTACCATCAAACTATTACCTGACACTTCTCCAATGGAGGAGCACTTGTTGACCTTAGATTCATGATTCTCTTGATGAAGGTCATCGATCTTCATTACAGAACAATAAGGTAGCCAAATAATGATCCAAATCCACTTTCGACTGCCATGTCAACCTTCTCTCCTTCAATGAAGGGGATCTCGTGTTAGCCTATGATATCGCCCACGATACGCTAGGCCATGGGAAATTCAAGTCATTATGGCATGGACCCTACAACGTCCAACACTGCCTCACTAAGGGCGCATACATCTTGGCCTCTCCAGAAGGATACCCTCTCAAATAACCCATCAACGGGTTGTACCTAAAGAATTTTTATGCCTGAGCGTAGCCATTCTACCTTGGGTTTTTCTTTGTACACATTTGTAGGGTTTTTAGTCTTCTTTTCAACCACCATTCCTCATGTCTAATCTATCATCCTTGTTATTGATAGATGTATCATCCATCAACCTACCACATCGGTTACGTTGACTATGCCAGCGGTTGGACCCAGAATCTCGCTTCAGCCCTCTATACCCCCTCACATGTGTTTCTCCACTCTAGTGGCATATATTTGGGCTCGTCCACTAATAACCAAGATGAATATGATGTTGTCATTGGTCTCCTCGCCGAGGCCAGTCATCGCCACATTCCCCACCTTAGTGTTCTATTAGATTTCCAGGTAGTCGTCCTACAGCTCAACAATGTATATTACGTGCGCAATCCTTGCCTCTTTCGAAAATACCTGTAAGTTAGACTATTATATCGCAACTTTTATTCAATCACATTTACACATATTCCAAGAAAATTTAATCAAATAGCAGATAACATGGCTAACCTAGTATTATATTGACATTTATCACATTAAAGATCACTTTATACATCACATCATACATTTGTCACAACATATAGAAAAGATATCATAAACAACAAAACATAAACACATGAAGATACGAATGATCCAAAAATGTATATCCATATATATATAATCATCACAGTGTTTACAAAAATACAGATACATCACACGTTGGCCAGTGAGTCCCCTCACCCCTATAGGTACAAAATTGGGTACCCCCTACCCTATACAAAATGGGTATCAACTAC
>JZKD02S1072992.1:0-15335 GCA_000966675.3 Picea glauca | reverse complement strand
AAAAAAAAAAATTACACAAAAAAATCATAAATATCTAAAAAAAACATAAACATATTTTACAGTATAACATTGACATCGCCTCAGCCCCCCTGCAAGCCTGGCTGAGGTCCTGTGGACGCCCACGAGACCTGGGCCAGGTCCGCGGGCGGGCTGAGGCGATGTCGGGCATCGCCTCATCCCCCGGTTGGGCCTAGCCGAGGTCCCATTAATATTGCAACAGTGTTATAATATAACATTGTTATAATACAACATTGTTATATTATAACAATGCAGGTCCACGGGCGGGCTGAGGCGATGTCGGGCATCACCTCATCCCCCCTGTGGGCCTGGCCGAGGTCCCATTAATATTGCAACGGTGTTATAATATAACATTGTTATAATACAACATTGTTATAATACAACATTGTTATAATACAACATTGTTATAATACAACAATGTTATAATACAACATTGTTATATTACGACAGTGTTATATTATGACAGTGTTATATTATAACACTGCTATAATATAACAATGTTGTATTATAACATTGGCATCGCCTAAGCCCCCCCGCGGGCTTGGCCGAGGTCCTGTGGACACCCACGAGACCTGGGGCAGGCTCACGGGGGGGTTGAGGCGATGTCGGGCATCATCGCCTCATCCCCCCCGCAGGCCTGGTCCATGTCCCATTAATATTACAATGGTGTTATAATATAACACTGTTATATGATAACATTGTTATAATATAACACTGTTATATTACAACAGTGTTATAATATAACACTGTTATATTATAACATTGTTATAATATAACAATGTTATATTACAACAGTGTTATAATATAACACTATTATATTATAACACTGTTATAATATAACAATGTTATATTATAACATTGTTATAATATAACATTGTCATATTATAACAATGTTAGAATATAACAACGTAATATTATAACATTCTTACATTATTAACATATTATAAAAAAAAAAACATTTAAATAAATTTGTAGTTTAGGTGATATTAATGTTTTTGTTAATTTTTTTTATTTTATTTTAGATGGGTTTTTTTTAAATATTTTATTGAATTTCGATTATTTTTCATTTTTTTTTTAAACTTGAAGGGATTTTTTGCTCTTTTTTTTTAACAAAAAAATGTATTTTTGTTTTTTAAATTATTGTTTTTCGGGGAAATTTAAATTTTTTTTCATTTCTTTCTAGTTTTTCTTTGTTTTTCACAATTTTGTTAGCTCATATGTTTTGAATATGGTCTATATAACAATACTTTTAAGAGATTATTTATGTTTCATTCAATGTAACTTGTATTTACTGTTTTATTATTAAAAGTAAAAAATTATTAAAAAGTGACGTTGAATTTTTAAAGTATATTGTGATATTTTTATGGCATTATGTATTACCTTGTGCTTTGCATGATAATAACATTTAAAAAGTAAACATTTAAGGGTTTCTTTTATGATTTTGTTTACACTAATGATGAGTTCATTTACCACATTATAAAAATGTGTCATTTTCATACCCCAATTTTAGAATGGGTGCTACCGGTAGTAGTACTTTTCAATTTGATGGTCGATTTTGAGGTTTTGGTTTTAATGGTACCAAGTGATAAAAATACGATTTAGAATGATCTCAAAATTTAACGTTTTGAAAAGAAAAAAAAATCAAAAACATCTTATTTGTTTTTAGGTGTTGATTTTAAGGTTTTTCTGAGCTATTGTCTAAGTTTTGAAGCCCATGTTTGAAAAATGTTGTAATTTTGACCCCGTTTTAAAAAATGGTGCTACCGGTAGCACCACTTTTTGATTTGGGGGTTAATTTTGATGTTTTTTATGCAAAAATATGGGTTTTTGGGGCTAGAGTTCTCATTTTGAGGTCACAGTTCTCATTAAGTTGGTAACTATGTTACATGCCCACCTTGTTTGTACACATATTTTTTTTTCTCCCTAGAGAAAGGTTTGGGTCCCACATTTTTCCTTCTCCCTCTAGCGGATCACTCTTGCAATTCCTCTCTTCAGTCTTCAGCACAATGACACTCTCAGTAAAATAAACATTGTTGTATTTCAGCTATACATATGTTCCTAACCTCACACATCAAGGGGCATCTATTATCACTGAAAAATCATTCGCAACATTGCACGCAAATGGTTAAGGAAACACATCAATTACAACAAAAATTAGTCCACCTACAACACTGAAATGCATTTCAAAAGGAAAAAAACTATACAATTTGGTAAACAATTGACATGCGCAAATTCACCAAAGGAAGCGTGCGCAGTGTGCACAGGCCAACACAACCCTCAGAGCGCACACTGCGCCAAGTGCACGACTATGTAGGAGAAAATCTATGCACTCCTATGAACGACACATTTATGGATCTTGTCGGCCCCTCAACCACTTATGGACTAGCTCCAAATACGATTTCACCCTCATGTCTAAGCGAAATCCAAATGGGAGGTTGGTCAAGGACTAGAGGGTGTCGTAAAAGGCCCCTTGTTCACACCAAGAACCAATTACATTTTTCCTTGAAGAAATGCTATAAATAAAAGCCATGGGTGCACTAAGAAACCAAGATCTTCATAGTATTGTTATGCTGCAAGAATTCTCCCTTGAGAATACTCTTTTCTTTTTGGATCCTTCAAGCATCATTACAATAGGCCATTCCACTCACCTCTTGAGGGAATAGGCATTGTTGTTCTTCACCATTTGTCATTTTCTTTCATTGTATGAATATCTCTCCATTAGGAACTCAAGATCCCTCCCAAGGAGGAAGAGGGGACTCATAAGTCCCTATTTTTCTCTACGGTATTTTTCGTATTAATCTATTGATCCATTGGTAGCATTACGTTGGTCATTGTTTCATTTTCATGTTTCTAAGTTTCTCATGCTTTCTAACTTTTATTTCTTAGTTTTTGTAGTTTTATTTCTCTGTTTATACATGTGTTTGTCTTGTTTAACCCACTCACAAACTTTTGTCTTGTATAGCAGGCTTATCTAGGCATGCAAGTGTTGTTGTTTTTCTCACCCAAGTGACAAAACCAACACAACAAAAGGCAAGGCATGGAAATTCAATTCAATGAAAAGCATGGCATGACAAGGCAAGGAAAGGTAAGGGAACAAAAGAAAATGCAAAGGAAAGACAAACAATGACATGGCAAGACAAGGCTAGGCATTGTCAAAAAATATAAAGGCATATCCCTGCTATTGCAGGGAGGTGCATCAAATACCATGAACTGAGTGTCCATCTAGTTTTGAAGAATTTGTGGGTGGATGCACCAATCAATACAAACATGTTTCTTGGTGATAGGTGTTTGTTTTCTAGATCGAGGATCAATAAAAATAGACAACAAATCTTGTTTTGAAATACCTAAGTCTCTAACTTGGTTTATATCAATTCCAATCCTGTAAAAATTGAACATTCTAGCCTTGTATTCAGAAATAGAAGTTAATTTCCCTTGGGAACTTGCGATGGACCTGTTGAGCACTACACACACCCTAAAAAGCCTATGTCAAATTTTAATTTTTGGGTACCACTTGATCTTTTGCACTGTCTAATTCGACTTCATGATGAAAAATGTTGTCTTTTTCTTATCATTTTGACTCTTATTAAGTCTTTCAAAGTTTTTTTGAATCCATGAAAACCCATGAATTAAAAAGATTAATTTTTAAATAAAGAATCAACAACCAAAACATTTCACCTGATGAGCCCAAATTCGGCATCGGAAGGAATTAAAAAATGAAATAAAATCACTCGAAAAAAGAAAAAAAAAACCACAGTCCCCAAGTGTCGATCTTTACTGGCATCGTCAAAAGGAAGTTTTCTTTTGCGACAAACATCACACAAGGATATCGCCGATAATCGATCCCCTTTAGCATCGGTAAAAGGCGAAGAGAGTAAATGTTAACAAATAAAGAAATGATATTCCCAATAGTCGATACCCGATGCATGTAGAGAAATCGGAGAAGACCAAATCGCGACGAACATTCGAACCATGCTAAAATATTTTCTCCGATCGTCGACTTTCGAAACGTTTCGGTATCGAGAGTTTTGAGGAAGCTAATCCACAGGAAAACTAGTGATATTTTTTTTCCCAGTCGTCGACGTTACTACAACTAGAATCCTTTCATCAAATTACTACAACTAGAATCCTTTCATCAAATTACTACAACTAGAATCCTTTCATCAAAGTTTTAGGACGTTTGCATTAGATTTCAATCGAGCTCAAATTTCATACAATATACATTGTCTACACTATTTGTCCAACCAACCTGATTTACATTGAAAACATGAAATATATAGGCAAAGGCGCCATTTGGGCTGCCTTGCTCTCTAGCTACTATCCCTAGAATATAGGAAACATGCCTTCCTTTGTTCAATGGACTTTCATATGACCTCTTTCCCAAAATAAAAAACAACTGTGTACAACCACGTCATAACCACTTGTTTCTTGCTTCGATCATCAACATGTCTCGTCATATAGGTGGTGATGTGTTGCATTTTATTATTCCTATGTCCTTTGTGCTCCGCACAGCTGCACGATTTTATCATGTGCTTCCCAGAGCTATCTCTTGAGCCATGTCATGTTCCCTTCATGGCCTTGTGATGTTGACACCTCAAGGGTCTTTGCTGCCAACTGTCATCTTAATTCTCTGTTTTCCTGGTAGAGTTCAGTAATGACGAGTTGTGCCTATTTCAGCTGCTAAGTCGGTTCTCGAATGTTAGTGCCCATGGAATCTATCCTCCTCATTAAGCTACCTCTTTCTCGACTTGTGCCTTCGATAGGCTCTAGCCTAACATCACGCATAAGTAATTCCTCGACAGTCCATCTTGTGCGCGACTCGCTTGAGACTTGGGTTTCCCTAGTTTCCTTGTTCTTCCTTGGTCTGCCCCTTCTTCGGGGTATCGACTGTTGGGGAGGCATGCCTTCCAACTTCCTTCCTTCCGATGAAACTCCTTCCACTTCGGCCTTTTCACGGTGTGATATCATCGTTTCTGCGCACAGATGAGAATCTCCCTTTGAAACCTCGAGGATTCCCACTACGAGTAGGAACGAATCACAATCGCTTTGGGGCTCAGACCTGATGCTTTTGTTGCTTCGCATGACCTTTCTTATGTTTTGAGGGGTTCCCATGGTGCAACACGTATCTGTCTTATGTGTGAAAGAATTGGCGAGGGCCCGATGTGAAAAACTTGATTAATCTGGGCTCGCAAGACAAACTACCAACAATGCACAAGCTCGACTGGTAAGTAGAATGCATGCAAAACATCCAGAATTTATAATCGAGCGGGCAGTAGGTGGAAACGTGCCAGGGAAAATTGAATTCATGGCAACTAGATATTTCGAACTGAAGATTTTGTGTGGCACATCCGCGCGACGAGTACATTCCAGGGCATGTGAGGTACAACTGATAGGAATTGTAGGGCATATGTGATATTAGCACTGTGATTTTTCATTCTTACAGCCTTCATGATGAGTTGTTTATGGTTGTTGCACTTGCCGATGCGACTTTTGTTTAAACAACTTGCCTCGACTTGAGACACCTAACGACTTCCCTTATGATAGGACCCGACTCTTTTGGAACAAACTCGTACTCTTAACACATGTTTAACTAAGACATTCTTTCCCGTCTCCAAGGGCCAACCAACCACTGGCTTGAATTCAACTCTCATGTTATTCCGTACCTGATCTTTCATGCTATGGCACACAGACGTGACCTGACTAAGACCCGCCCTAACTAGAGAGAAATGATGACGCTAACAAAAGAGAAGCAAGCAATTCGAAAGCTACAGAGATCTCGTGAGTATCAAATAACCAGGTTTAGAAAGATTTACAGGTATGTACCAGTATGGATGTTTCATGCTTACACTTCATACATGTATTTTACCCAGTGTTGCTCTATACGTAGTCTCTAAAGGATTTTAATTTTTTTGATTGATTGCAGGAAAGATGTCTCCGAGTATTGGGCAAAATTGGCTCAGGAACCTCACCGAGAAATCGAAGAAAAATGGTCCAAGTGCAAGAGAAAATGGACCAATATCAATCAAGAAATAAAATACATCAGACTCCCCAAGTCTGGCACACCCGATGAATTTTTCGACTTGCATGACATATTCAAGTCACGCACGAAGTAAAACTCATCAATGGGCCAAAGAAATAAAAAAGGTGACATACATGGTGCCAGGTCAGGTGTGACAGTTTATGGAGCACCCGATCAAAGCTCGGGCTATGTTGCAACAGTTTACTGCCAGTCTAGTCAAGTATCGGGCACATGCGGTAGAGATAAGAGAGATTCACTCAGCCCTTATGGAGCAACATAAATTTCCATATGCCAACACCTGCGAGGTTTTGTTCATCAAGTGGTCGGAGTACGAAAATAGTCATCCTCTTAAGTGATATCTTGAGATGACTCTTAGAAAACTGATAGGAGAGAACGCCATGTGGTGAATTTTGTTTACTTATATTCACTTTAGTTGTTATTTTTAGTTAAATTTATGTTATAAATAAGAGCATCGACCGATTAGTTAAGGGTCTATGGTTGTTGCAAGAAAATCTCATTTTTTTTTTTGTTAAGAACTATTTCGGAGCTGCCTTGAATTGAGAAGTCCTTTTGGACCATAGACAAGTTTGTGTTTTCATCAAATGTGTGCATGATTGGATGTGGAGAAGAACTGTTTATTATTTCATCTCATGAATGGATTTTGTAATGAGTAAGAGCTACTAAATCTATTGATAAGTTATCTGATGCAATGTTTTATAGTTCTTTCTTTAATGATGAAAAAAAATCTTTGTGTTATTATGCGATTGATGATTAGAGTGGAGTGAATTATTTTACTTGCCATCGTTTATCACATGTATGTTTTCTTTCTGATAATTTTTATCTTAGTCAGTAATTGGAATACTCACATGGTTAACGTATTAGTACTAGGCCTATGGTATATGATCACCGCCTCCATGCTAGAGGAAAGGGTTATCCCAAGCTCAACTTCTTCTCCAGTAGTTAACCTTGTTCCTATTTTGTTACCTAGTTGGTTTATACCGTCTTCCATTTTATATCGGTCCCACCTAAGAGAAAATACAAAAAGAGAAAGTCCAAACTGAAGGAGACTCCTTCACAAGAAAACGTAAAGCCCATCAATTAATTGACCGGATCGCAAGATCTGAAGAACTATTCCACTATTAAACGTTGTAGAGTATAATTGGGCCTCGATGCCGGGTTTGGTTCCTGTTGTTGAGTTAAAGGGATCGAGGAACCATCAACAGAATTGACGCTAGAAGGAGGGCCCGAGAATGAATGGTTGAATATATATTTCACATAATATTCCAAACAGTCTGTAGATTCAGAGAAACCCACATGCATGGCTAGTCGTTCCCAAGACATCCCACACAAATTGAGTACTCTTGAAACGAGTAACTCACCCCAGCTCGAGGAAGAATGCTTGTTCCCTGATATACCTTATGTTCTTCCTCATGAGGAATTGAATCAATTCAGAAGAATCACAAGAGCATACATCCGTCAAATCAGTGTGCTGCCCTTAGCTCCACTACATCCTCGTAGAAAATAAATAAGTAGACCAATGGTCCAGTCCCCTGACTAGGTTTTTGTCCACACAGTAGAAGACCTAATATATTTCATCCTCACCGAAATCGAACATCCTCTTAACCTAATCCCCGAAACATCGGCCATTAACTTCTCTAATCCTGACGAGTTTTAAGAAGAAGAAGGGTTTAACTCAGGATCTAAAGATATGGAAGACAACAACGACCATGATGAAGAAAGGGGAAACCCACCACAAAATAATCAAACTCCATTGGCTAGAGATGCTTTGGCCATCCCTGGACAAGTACATAACCTTCCCCGTCACCCAGAGAAGCTACTTCCTAAATTCGATCCTGAAACCTCAGGACTGTCGGAAGATCATATCAAGAAATTCATACTAGCTATCAGACTGATGAATGTCCAACATGAAGACGTAGTTTGCAGGCAGTTCCCCTACACTTTTGTAAATTCGTCTTCCACGTGGTATTTTAACTTGCCTGTAAGATCTATAACTAGTTGGATGAAGTTTCAAAAGTATTTCCTAGACAAGTTTGTAGAAGAAACTACTACAAGAGCTTTGATGGTTGAGTTTTTTTCCACCACCATGAGTTCGAAGGAAAGGGTTAAATACTTCAATAAAAGATTCACCACTATCTTAAATAAATTCCAGCCTGAAGCTAAACCTACTCAGGAGTTGCAAGTTGAAGTATATGTTAATGCTCTCCCACCATCTATTTCCATGTTTGTAAAGAGGGCTGCCAAACCAACCCTAGCTGAGAATTTTGAAGAAGCCAAAACGATAGAGTTACAAATGAAAGGATGCAAAGAAGGTCAGGTTTCCTTAGCTAAGAAAGAAGTTCAACCTCCTCCCAGGAGAGGGCTATTGCTCACTAGAACCCGAGGGAAACAAACAGAAGAAGCTCCTGAAAAGGGAAGTGGGGACATAGAGGACCTACAATGCATGGTCAAAAAACTATCAAACGAAATCATAGACATGAAGAGAAGTGCAGGGGAGGGAAACCAAGGGAAAATTCCCTATAATCCTTTCTTTAAAAGGAATCCACCATTCAAAGCAATTGAACCTCCCCCAGCCAACTTAAACATCGATCTGGGAAATGTAGCATCGGACTCTTTCTGCACTTATCATCAGGATAACCACTCTGAAAGGGACTGCTCTCAATGGGTGCATGCCATGAATTTGATGTCCAACTGATTTCTGGATGAGTTCTCTCTAACTGAAAAATCGAGCGGATCAACTATAAATATCGTTGATCAGGAAGAGACTGATCCATTGGAAGAAACAACCATGTTGATATGGGACCTTGATCTACCTATGCCTTGCAATGACCTATGTGAAGTCCAGGAACCACCCATGAAATTCTTGGTTGTGCAAAAAGGAAGTAGGGGTCAATCTGTCTCAAATGACCTTACCATGACCCAAATTTCGGGAGGAAGGCTAGCTCCCGATCATTAGAAAACACCTTTTTCTCCTCAAAGAAACCCTATAAGTATCCATACACGAGAATCACCCAAGCTGGATTACAACATAGTTGAAGATTTGAAGAAGTTGAAGGCTAATATATCATTTATGGACATATGTAGAATCCCTCAACAAAAAGGCCTCATGTTATAGGCTTTGAAATCAGTAGAAAGTCCTGCGACGAGCACTGACCTAGGAAGAAATCTAATCCCCACATATCTAGGGAATAAACCAACTGTGAATGCTTGCTTTCAATTCCTATCATTTGTTTTCATTTTCATTATTTTTATCTAATTTTATTTAATTTATTAAAAAAATCACTGCACAATATTTTCAGTTGACATTATGATTCTGTGAAATGAAATATCTGTATCTCTAAAAATACACTGAAAAATTTAGAAAAATTTATATTCATAATCCTTAAATTGTTCTTTTCAAAATGGTATTTTTAGATTTTACTTTTAAGTAAAAATTAAGATAGATACAAGATGGGGGAAAACATGTGTTTAAAGTCTACAATGTTTTCAGCTTGGTCAACTTCAAAAAATTCTAGAAATTATAATATTCATTTGTTAGATTCAAAATTATAGTCATAATAAAATAGAGTCTCTATAGATTGTTGAGGGATATTTTGTTTGTTAAATACAAAAGTTTAATAACAGATACATTGTTGGGGGGGGGGGATAATTCATTATCATTCCTTTCATGTTTAAGGAACATACTTTTAAACAATTGCCAAAATTGAGATATCAAATCTTAATAAAAAAAGTTTGAAAAATAGTCATTGGAAAGCTAACAAAATTCTTCACAAGTTTTGCTTTTACTGTAAAGTGGAATTCTAAATAAAACAAATACTTTTGTATGCCAGAAGTTGAATAACTTGTGAAAATATAATTTGTTTTCTCATAAAACAAGCAAAATAGACACCCATCTTCATGATTTCACCCCCATGCAAATACATTATTAAAAATTAACGTATTTTGGGCTGATAGGAATTTTGACTCCATCGAGGGGCTACTCTCTGAACTCATACCATCTATCCATCTTTGTATGTGTTTGCAACCTAAGAATACCAACATTGTCTGTAAGAGGAGTTTTTCCATATAGTGACCAGAGGAAACTGTGTCAAAGAGGTGGGTTGTTAGGCCCATAGGAATTTCTCTCCAGGTGAGAGATTTGTTGTGTTGAAGAAGTGGGTTGTCAATCCTGTGATCACTCTCTCCAGATGAGGGAGTTGCTGATAATTATTCCTTGGTGCATTCGGTATTAGATACAGAGCTCTAAGACTTCCTATTCAGTCTATTGTTGAATCCTTGGAAGGGAAGTGGATCAGCTGAAGGACCGTTGAGCAGAGAAGGGGCACACATCCTTGGGTAGGACAGCCATGTGGGGAATGAGAGACTGTAGGCTAGTTGCTATAGTGGGAACCTTAGATTGAGCAATTATGTTGATTATTATATCTAGCTTTCCATAAGAAACCCTTTATTCCTTGTGGAGTTTACGTCCCATCTCGAGGGTAAACTGTTGCTGAAATATTACAAGTAACAAAGTCTATGGTTGGTAGGAATGTCTGAGTTACACATGCAATTGGTGACTTTCCATAAAATATAAGTGTTCTCTATGTTCTTGTCTGATTTACTACATGATCATCACCTATGTTTGCTATGGTTTATTTCTTGTATGATGTTGCATATAAGTATTATTGTTATTTTTTATAGTGTTTCTTGCTTGCTTCAGTTTGGTGTCAATATTCAATATTGTAGACATACATGTTGTGTATGACTATTATTATTGTTTATTAATGTTAAGTTAGTTATATATTAATAGTTATGGGACTCTGATTGAGGATAGAATGGCCATGCATGAAGGAAAATACTTTGTGTGAGCAAGAGGTTGAATTGGTGATGTGTGTGAGAGGTAACCTGTGCACTCTAGGAAAACAAAATCTATGTGTAATGCAGAAGGGTTGTGCGTGCAGTATCAATCACATGTTATTAATAGTTTATGTGCACAATAATGTTTGGATGATCAACATGTGTGTGCTCTCAATTGTTTTGAATCACTTCCACTATTATAAGTTGTGTTCGAAGAGGAAATTTTGTGTGGTGCGATCCAACATGGGGTCATGTGCGTTACTTTAAGTACTATTGCGCAGACTGTTGAGTCTCCATTTTGACACTTCTAATGCCCTATATTACCCCCTATCTGAGCCTATTTTACCTATGCCATGTGTATCTAATTGACTGCTTCCTCCATAAATATACTCGATGACTTTGTTCACGTGCATAAGAAGTAACTTATGATTAAAGCATGATTTGTTTAGTTTTATTGAGTTAATTCGATTAAATGCTTGATTATGTATGATCCTAATCACTTTGACTCTTAAGCAGCATGATCTGGTACCTAGTGTATTCTGGTACCAAGGCTCCACCTATTCCGGTACTAACATGTGTTAATCTGGTACTAAAAATAATTCAAAATTTTGGAAAGCTTCTAGAGGAAAATTGGGCACATGGGTTTTGTCCAAAACGATGTTTTCATGAGGACACATGAGTCAGAATTCACACAACTCACACGTGTGGACCTCCAGCTCAGGGGGAATGATTCTGCCAAAATTATAAAAAAAACTCAAAATGCCAACTTGTGCCTCAATTTCTATGCATATGGTATCAAATATAGAAATTTTAAAACATGGGTTTTGTCTCGAATATGATAAATTGAGTAAAAATCAAGCAGTTTTTCAAAATTAGAACAAGTTTTGGATATATGGGTGGGGGACTAACTCGAATCTGCCCAAATTATTAAAAAACACAGATTTTGGGGATTTATCCTAAAATTGTAAAAATTGTTTTCTTAGTTTGGGGATTCAGTTTCATCCATTCCTCCATGGATTTTATGTATAAATAAAACCTCATAGGTCTGAGTAGAGAGGAATTATCATGATGTAAGAATGGTTCTTAAAGGAGAATTGTTATGATGTAGAATGGATTCATGAGAAGACTCTTTTTGTAAACCTACTTGTTGGAGATTAATGCAAGATTGAATTCAGTGATTTTGTCTCTCTTATAAGTTAACTTCTGGTGATCTAAAAACTTCCATGTTGTCATTAGCAAGGGCCATCGATCCATCTTGGTAAGCTTATTGTAAATTGTTAGTGTAGATTTTCATTTCATGTATTTGTTATTTTGATTTCATGATATTTTGTTTGATTTCACTATTCGAATTTGTTGTAAAGTGTGGTAATGCAGGAACAGTTGGATCTCCATATTTCACCATACATGAGCTTTAATGGAGCATCCCACTTGTTAGTTTAGTTTCTCCAGGAGATAAATCTTAAGTTCATCTTTTCATTTCATGAGCCTCTAATGAACAGATTTGTCACCTAAGAAAGAACCTTTCGATTCATTGTTTGCTTGACAATTTTTGTTATCAGTTTTCTCTTCTAAGTTTGGAGTGGTATTGTTGAAGTGTGCCCAGATTTGTTTGCTAGTTGTTGTTAAGAGTAGCAGCTAAAGATAACTAATTCAAAGTCCATATTTCCACTTCATGAGCTTGTAAATGGACAAGGCATTATTTGAGAAAAATCTTTTGAGTGCATGATTGTAAGTTTTGTTTTCTAATTTATGAATTGTGTGAAGAGTGTTATCTTTGAAAACAGAGTGTTTTGTTATTGTTGGTTTTCTTATCTAAGTTATACTAAATAGACATAGGAACCTATATGTTATCGGCACATATAATGCATCAACTCTTTTGATTACGAATTTCGGTTGATAATTTATGTTTGGTAATATATTATGTAAATAATTGCACCAACACAGACCATTGTTATAGAGTAGAATTTGCACATTAGAATTTTTGAAGTAGCGTCATCCAGTAGTAAGTTAGGAGTGTTATAAAGCGATGTCAGAGCTAAGAAATCGGGTTTGTGTGTGACATGGCCCCTCCTAGGTGTCTAAGGACATTACAGATTGGTATCAGAGTCATTGGTTCAACACTAGACTTGTATGGGATAGAGACCGACATGAAATAGACGAGTGCACTAAGTATTAGTGCCACATAATAAGAAGTTGATGGTGCACGGAAAAATATTGATGTGCAGTACAGAGCTGTGATGCATGCAAAAATAGTGATGCACGGGTGTGCAAACTAGAATTTGGAATGTTAAAATATTCCAAGGAAAATAAAAGAAAGGATTGTGACAATTGTACATAACCTTCATAAAAATTTTGCATTAACTAGTCTAACAAATATTTTTGTCTACACATTTTGCAGAATTAACAATAATTAGTTCAGGACAAAATTAGTGTAGAGATTGAAAGCATGGAAGGTGCACAGAGAACCCACAATTAGGATGAAGAAATGGGAAGGTTGTATGTTGGTATGGGCATTGAAGGTACAAAATCCAATGGACATAGAGAAATCTTAGAGGAGAGCATGAACTTGGTAGAGACCATAAGAAATTTTCAAAAGGACGTCCAAAGATATACAATTGATAATGATAGGCTTATCAAGTCCAAGGAGGAGCAAGATCGCTTCAACATAAAGTTGTTACAAAGCTTGGACAAAATTGAGAAAAAGATGGGTAAGGATATTGAGTCAAGCAAATTAGGAAGATGTAGTTCTCATGATGAGGGAAGAAAATCAAGAAGTACTGACAAACATCTTCATCACTCTCCAAGATGTTTAGTTGGGAGAGTTCGCAGTAGTTTGAGTCCATTATTTGTCAGGAATCATAAGAGAAGGACTAGGGTAGATGACCTACAAGGAGAAATGAATAAGATCAAGCCCCATATGTTTGATGGTGATCATAAGAAGGACGAGGATGTAGAAACCTGGCTTTTGAAGTATGAGGAAATGCTTCCAACTGCATAATTACTCTGCATAGGAAGAAGGGAGAATTGTCATTTATCAACTCAAGGGGAAAGAATCAATGTGGTGGGATCAATTTGTGCAAGTGCATCACATTGATGAGAAGAAGGTTACTTGGAGGGAATTCAAGAGATATTTTGAAAAGAAATAATTAACCAAGCATTACTATGATAGGAAAATGAAGGAGTTCTTTGAACTCAAGATTGGTAGCATGACCATAGATGAGTATGAAAGGAGATTTTTAGAGATGTTGAAATATGTGTCTTTTATCAAGGATGAACATGTGAATATTCAAAGGTACTTGAGTGGGTTTCCATCATTCGTTAGTGATAAGATACAATACAATAATCCCAAAATGTTGGAGGAAACCATAAGGTGTTTTAATTGTCTTTATGATCAACAAAGGGGAAGATCGACTTTCCAAAAGGCTTGGGAAGACAAGATGAAAAACAAAGGGGAATATAGGAAGAAGGGTGTTGAGCCACCATTATTAATAAATATCGCGTAAAGAAAACCAACTTCCAAGGATCCCATAATGATTGAGACAATGGAAACTAGGCCAAGGCAGCAACCAATGAAGTGTTGGGGTTGTGGCGGAGATCATATGTTTAGATATTTCCCTCAAAGAAGTGAAAACGCAAGGACAGTACACAGTGCACAACAAGCTACGACAATTGGAGACATGGGTATAAATGTACCAAGGATTTATGTAGCCATGGATAATAAGCAATCTGAGCTTCAATCACACATGATCAAGGTGGAAGGTAAGATTAATGATCAACCCATTGTTATTTTAATTGAATCAGGAGATAGTCATAGTTATCTAGATCCTAAGATGGTGGAAAGATTCCAATTTCCGAGAAGCAATCTTGGAAAACCTTGGTTGGTGCAGTTAGCTACAGGGGAAAAAAGGAAAATTAATGATATGGTCAGGGCATGTCCAATGGAATTGAATGGATTGCGCACAAAAGCTAATATGAATATCATATCTTTTGGCTCGTATGATTTCCTCATTGGTATGGATTGGTTGGAACAACATCATGTTGTTATATATTGTTATAATAAATAATTTACTTTCCTAGATGAGTAGGGAAATTTAAAACAATTCAAGGCATTCCAAGAGTTGTAGCTATCAAAGAAATTTCAACCTCACAATTGAAGAAAAGCTACAAGAAGGGGTGTCAAGTATTTGTAGCGCACATGGACGAGGTACAAAGTGAAAAGTGTTGAAGAATGTGTAGTACTAAAGGAATTTGAAGATGTTTTTAAAGAAATATCGGGGATGCCACCCAAGAGAGATATTGATTTCTCCATCAATATGATGCTTGGAAATGCACCAATGTCCAAGACTCCTTACAGTATGAGTACACCAGAGTTGAAGGAATTACAAATGCATCTAGAAGAACTTCTAAAGAAGGGGTATATACGTTCCAAGTGTGTCACCTTGGGGTT
>JZKD02S1072970.1:0-13196 GCA_000966675.3 Picea glauca | reverse complement strand
GGGTTGATTTTCATGTTTTTTATATAAAAATATGGGATATACCAAGAGATATGGAGGAACTACATCCCAATAATACATGTGAGATAAATGTAATTTCACCTCTTTATATAATAAATGATAACAAGAGTGTTTTACTCTATGATGAATGCAGGATAACTCTTTTACATAAGATTACAACTTATTATGACATAACACTAGACATTATTACCTTCCAAAGTAACGCATTCCAACACTAAGGCATTGTTGAGCAGAGAAAGGAAAGACCTTCTAGTATGCATGAGAGTCTATTTAAGAGAAAAAAATTATATTCATGGTGTTGTGTGGGGCAATGAACGAAATGTCATAGTTGGGCTAGCTAGATGGTTACCTAGAGTGTTCTATGGTGAATTGTTTGGCTAAGCCTAAGAGAAATTGGGTTGGGTGAGTGACCTAAGTGTTTATAACTTGTTTCATTTTCCCTGATCATCTCATAGCCCGGATCGAGGGTGGCATCCAAAGTGGATTGCCTATTATTGAATGGAAAATTGCTCGCTACATGCCAATTTCATTGGACTGGCTTATTATGAAGATAAGTATTCCATCTCTATGTACAAATCCTTGTTTGTGATTTTGTTATTAAGCTGGTACTTTCTTATGTGTTAATCTAGAAATGAAATTCATAGTGGATGCATGTTGTGTAAATTCGACACTACCTTAGAGTTTATTTGGCTTGAATTTACCTTCTATATTCAAGTTTATGTTAAGCATTCAAAGTTGGATGGTGTAGGCTAGATCCAATGTGGATCCTTTGTTCATATTGGCATGGCTGCTGGAAAATGCTAATATGGAGAAGAGCCTTTCAAATATGTTACCAAACCTTATAAGTTCCAATGTCATTCAAAGCTTGCAGGTTTTTATTTGTATGTAGGGCCTTTGTTCATGGTTGAAGTGGCTCAAAGCCCCGTCAATTATGAAATGGTCAGGTACATTAAAAAGAAGGGATCCTTGGAAAAGTCCCAAAATGGAGTTTTCAAAAGATCTGTGAAGGGTCCCTAAATGTGGTTGGGGACATTTGAAGATACATCTTTCAAAAGGTCCCGAAATGTGGTTGGGTACATTTGAAAGATATATCTTTTTTGAAAGGTCCCAAAATGGTTGGGGACATTCAAAAAAAAGATCTTTCAGAACCCCTAAAAAAATTAGGGACACTCAAGGATTAGATTTTCGAGATCTCCTTGAAACGTTCGATAAGTTTGAGCATTTCACTTTTGAAAGGAAGGTCAATGGCTTGAAGATATGTTTAAATTTCAAAGGAGGATCAATGGCCTAGATGTATGGATTTGCATTCGAAGGAAGGGACAAGGGCCTAGTTGTATGTTGAGGTTTGAAAGAGGGCAGATGGCTCGGGGTTTATATATGTACAACATTTGAATGTGCCAAGATAAGAGCCTCTAATAGGTTCGTTGAAGATTTGAAGAGGTTGCATGTGGTATTCAACCCATGCAACATGGTTTAATTCGAATGGAAAAAGGAATTAAGTAACCCTAATGATCAAGTTCAGTGGAAAAAAGACAAAACTTGTTCCCCTCCTCCTCGAATGTTCCATAGAGGGAATGGGTATGTTACATACAATGTAGAATTTAGCTTAAGGATTGGGGCATAGAATAAGACATCTTCTTGACAAATAAAAAACACTTAAAAATCATATTTAAAAATGCTACAAGAAGGGGAAATGGAAGAACATGCCTATAGGAAACAATAATATTACATAAAATTTCAACAAGCAAGGAGAAATTAAAATTTAAGACTATTTGAAAAACACATAATGACATAAAAAACATGTGATGGCTCAACTAAGAATAGACTCCCACAAGCTATGGTGTGAAACATGAAGATGGGAGCAACCCAAGGAACCATGTGAGGAGAGGTTGTGTAGGATATGTGGGAACGGTGAAGTTGAAATAAAACAATGCTTCCATATTTGTTGCATCACATACTCACACATTAGAGAAAGGTCGAAAAGTTGTATCAAGGACTAGGACGTTGCACTCCAAAAAAATTGAGTCGAGGCCACAACGAGATTGGTCAAGAGACAAAAGAAAGGAAGAAAAAAGTTGTTAAAGAAAAGTCTAACAAAGTAATCAACACCTACAAAGGATTCTTAATTTTATAATATTGTATATATTATAACTGAAACACTTACCATCATGATTTTCTTCTCATTTTCATTGTTATTTTTGTTATTTGAGATAACCATTAATAAATAAATACATTTTTTTCTTATTTACTATTTCTAATACTCAATTTACAAGTCACACAAATTGTATTTTATGTCCCATACAACCTACGATCTCATGCAATGTTTAATAAACACATATCTATCTAATAGACTTGGCCCCATCCCTATGATCCATGCGCTAACCACTCATATAACTTTCATAACCAAAAATGCCATAATCACCTGTGCACCAATCTATGCCTATGCTAAAAACCCTCGATCCCTTCTCCCTCCAACACCCCAGGAAAATGGGACAAGTAATTGGAGAGATAAGCGTGCGGTTGAACACTTGTATGCACAACTATGGCCAAGAACCTCTAGCATGCCGACACTCACAACAACATCAGCAGTGGTCGTGACCGCTAATCGCAACCGAGGGCGAAAGTATACTGCGAGGATTTTGCAGCGGGAACAAGGTAAATACTGTCCCATTCTGAGTAACAAGTCTTTGGTGCCTAAGTAACTGAGGGAATTGAAGGACACATGGTTCAAGAATGTGCTCGCCCTCGGAGCCAGGGTTGGAATTTGACCGGCAAAATAGGCCATTTTGCCCGTCAAATACGGCCAAAATTTTCAGGTGACCGTCTTTCAGAACTGGTATGCAAATTAAAAAAACATATTTATGACCGATTACTGATTTTATAAAACGTCATTAATACCCTTAATACTCTTCATTGTTTGTGATGGGTTGAAGTTTAGTGCACTTTGCTCTACTGTCAGAGTTATTCCTATTTTTACATTATACAAATATTACTCGTACAACTTATATTACTAACATGGGATGTTAAACAGCTACCCCAGGGACACAAGGCTTGAACTCGTGACCTCTTACTCTACCAAGAGAGTATTTACACGTCTTACTAACTGTGCTATCCCATGTGGCTTCCTAAATACAAGACTTAAGTAACCACTCTTCAAACTATAAATCCGATACCAATTATTTATTACTACATTTGCTAATTATACCTATCTAAGCTAAACCAATTCCTAAACATATATAAATAGGAGACTCTATATACTATACTATGTATTCTAGTTCTAAAACTTATACTCCGAATCTTAGAAATCTAAATGTAACTTAGAATACTCTCAATAAAGAGAGTAACAAGTCTTAATCCTGCAATATAATTCTGTATGGGCTACTAGTCTTAGATGACGAGGAGGGGTTTTATACAGTGGTATAAATGTGACACAAGGACAAGTAGTTCCTTGATATCTAGTATCTAAATAGATTCTAAAGGATACTTTCTTCTCTTCTCTTCTTTATTTTTTATTTATATTTCCAACTATCAAAAGAATGCATCGTATAATAAAACATTGACTTTATCTTAGTTCTATAGTACACGCTTATATCAACCTTATCACTATTTAAAGTATTGTTCCATAACTAGAGCTTCTCTGGGATTGTTAGAGCTTCTTTCTAAAGGTCTTCTCGTACAGCAGCTACACGTAGACGAACCAACAGCAGCCAAACCAGATTACATTTTATATGGGATGAGCTGATGATCAACCAAAGACACTGTTGATGTTCATTATTTCATTGACTGCAGGAAGAAGAAAGTTACTATTGACAGATATAGATTGATTCAGAGATATTTCTCAGATGAAAGCAGCAAGATCATCTCTCACATTTGAGCCAGGCAGGCAGGCCAAACCATCCTCATTTAAACACCGTGGCACTTACCGAATACATTTGTGTGGTCCCTACATTTTATACCCCCCATCACACAAATTCGGCCAAAACAAAATCGCCATGTTAAGAAGAACCAACATTGACCCCCGTCAACTCCCACCATTATTCCACCCCCGTGCAACGGGCCCGTGGAACATTGGGGCCCTACGGAAGCCATGCCATACGAAGTGGCAACATTCCCTATAGTGTAACTCTATAGGAACTATACTGTAANGTAGTGATTCTTTGTCAAGGTTAAGGTGCTCGGAGGGTGGCTCCAGCCTATGGTTGGGTGACAATAGAGATATTGTCAATGGTAAAATGAGCACATCCATTATATTCTAACAGGAACTAGCTCTTCATATTGACTGACTAGCTTCCTGCTATTCATATATACTAATCATACTTAACAAAAACTAAATAAACGAAAGACTTGGAAATCCCAATCTTAATAGCTCTACATCAATAGGAATTCCAACTAGTAGACATACAAATAAATCCTCTTGTTCAAGCAAAGTATAGCATATTTCTTCCGATCTCATCTTCATACTTACTTATTCAAATCTAAAGACTACTAAACAAAAAGTCCAAAAAATGCCTTGAACCTGGAACTATTAGGAGATATCAAGTAGTTATAAAGCCTCTATCCAGGATTCTCTATTAAGAATTTAACTACTACTCATCCATATTTATTTGGTTCTTCATTGTTATATATGTAATAAGTTGTCACACTGAATGAAATATGTCGGAATATATATTCTTGAAACTACACTGATAGGAACAAAAGCTAATATTGGAACTCCACTATCCATCACCACTGCATACTTGCAACTGCAATGTGGAGTCTTCAATGTGCATTATCGAACATTGAATCCCACTACCCAGGCGGGTAAGTTTTTTTGGTGTTTTTAATTTACCACATTAAGTCTACTGAGGAAATTGGAAATTGGAGCTCAACTCGTAATTGAGGCAATAAAAGTTTTACTAGTTTCAGGTAATGCATTTATGTTAGAAATTTGTTTACGAGATTAATTTTATAGGCTACATATCATGGCTATAATATTCGGTAATTATTTGGAACTAGTGTTTGCAAATGAAAATGCAAACATGTTTAATGGGCACCATGTGAGTATATTTTCACAGAATGTTGACTCTGGTGATTTTAGTATTTTTTAAGATTTTTTCTCCATTTCTTTTGCCTGCTTGGCTATCCGTCATTGAGTGTGGGCAATGGTAGTGATTCTCTTTTCTGCCATTAGCTCTGTCTCTTTATCTGTAATCGATTGAGACTCTAATTGAGATTATCCAATGAGGGCCATCATAAGATCTTCATCAAAACCTATATTCCAATTCTTAATTTTCATGGGCTCGCAGCTCCTATTGTGGAATGTGTTCCTTCCCTGAGATTTTTTAAGAGAATAAATAGGACTAAGAATATTACAAGAAAAAATGAGGGGAGGTTTTCCATGCGTGAGATGTTGGTACTACGGAGGTCGAAAGGCCATTGTCAATAATTTGATTTCCAAACAGGTGTCTTTCATGTTCAACAACCCTGTTATTCCATTCTATTTCACCTGCAGCGCGTGGGAGGTGGATTTTGAAATGGCTCATGCTTTGTGGAATAATGTATATGTCTAGTGTCCAGTGTCTCAATCTAATTGATATAAGATAACGAGTTGATTTCAGTTTAATCTATTTTGTCCTTCCTCTATTAGTGGAATCAGTTGTTCCCTACTCCTTATTTTGGGACTACTTTGATGGTTGGGCTTCAATAATGGTCATTTCCGATTTATATGATTTTAATAAATGATTTTTTAAAACCTTCCATATATGTGGGGGGAATACACCTTGCCTTGGTTATATTTTTCTTTATAATAATGGAGGATACACCTTGCCTTGGTTAGATTTTTATTTATAATACATAACAGGTGTTCCATTTTCCCAGGCCCATTTGAAGGTGATTGTCTGCAGGTTCTCTTTGACTGTGATTTGTGGATGACTGAAGGTTAGCCCTTGGTGGATAGGGTGATTCATTTTGTGTTCAAATTTAATTGACAGATGAATTTTCATGTCTATCAGAGACAATTTGAGATCTACATTTGAGATCCACATTTTTGTTGCAAGAAACATTTATGGCTAAGGGTTAATTTCTCATCAAAACTTCATTATTGAAGGGCATAATTTTAGACATAACATTCTTTGACGGATAGTATAGACACCTAAAATGTCAAAAAAAAAAAAATTGACGGGTAAAGAGGGATCCAAATTCCAACCCTGCTCAAAGTGGGAATGAGAGACACCTCCAGGCGTGGGGCAGTCGAGTTAAGGGAGCGATGGTTAATGTTTGATCACTTCTTTTGTTGTGGTATTTGAATCATCTTCTACATTTTAAGGGGGACTTGGCTTCGAATATGCTTCTACATTATAAAGAAAGGATACCAATCGTTCACCATTGAAATGAAGCTTTATTTGCTAATTTATGTTAAAAATGAATTTAAATTATAAATGTCAATATAAGAACCTTAAATTATTTATATATTGTAAAATTTTATCATGTATTTTTTTTTCTTCACTAAAATTTAGCTCCCTTGCAGTCATATCACATATCAAGTAGCATACATTTATGGGCCTACCTCCTTATAAAATATTTAGTTCCCTTGCAGTCATATAGCAGATCAAGTAGCATAAATTTATGGGCCTACCTCCTTATAAAATATTTAGTTCCCTTGCAGTCATATAGCAGATCAAGTAGCATAAATTTATGCATCTACCTTCTTATATATATATATATATTCACTTAAATCATTATCAAAAACTTAAAATTAAAATTAAGTATATTGATTTTTCTATAAGATAACGATAGTGAAGTTTTTGAAAATCTTTTTAACAACAAATGGAACAATGACATTTGACCATAGTTATATTACATGTACATAAAGGTGGCCGCATTGAGTCTATTCATATTGGGGTATTGTAGATTGATTTTGAAGTATTGCTTGGGAGCCAATGCAAAGGTACTATAGATTCTTACTTGTCCTGGAAAGAACGCCCTACTCTCATCTAAATATCAAAGTGTAGTTACGAGAATTTCGACCAAAACAATTTTAAACTCTCATTTGAATTTCAAAGTGCGATTATGAAAATTTCGACCAAAACAAATATTAAAATTATTATTGTTGGACAAAGTAAAATTGTTATTGTTGGACGAAGGATGAAGTTGGAAATTTTTCTTATCTTAGTGATGGAAGTGAATTTTTCAATTGGGTACGATTCACCAAAGTTAGGTTAACATGTATGAGGCATGTAATTTTGTTTTGATTTAATAGAAACACCAAACCACTAAGTGAGAGGGAACAACCTTGATAGTATTGGCCATGATACACCAGATAAAATTGATGAGGTAGAGGGACTAATTTAACAGTTGAGTGAAGTGGAGTTGAGATGTACCAGGGAAGAAAATAGGAAGATTGCATAGCAAGCTAATTTATGCTTGTAAACATAAAGAACAACACCTACCACCATACCAGACTTATATGAAGAGCACACGACCATTAAAAGAAGTCACAAAAGTGGTTGGGGCAATTAATGACCGGTGACAGTCGACCCATGCAGATAGAAAGGCCGATTGAACAACTGATAGGGGGATACCATAGAACCAACCCTTCAGACTAGGAAGGGTAGGTTGTGGGTTACGTATGCATAAATTAACACAGATCCCAAGGAGATAAAGAAGAATACTGGAGGAGAAAAGTAGGAACACACATGAGAGAGACACATACAATAGAGAGGAGGTGTAGAAGACCCATAGACGAGCAAGGGAGAATGAAGCACATAAGTTCAGAGGTGTTGATTGAGGAAAAAGAAGAGCTTTCTGGAAGAAACTAGGAAGCTTGTCTGATTTTTTTATGATCAACCTGAACAGAGAAGACCTGGATCCCGAAATAGAGCATTAGTGGGTCGCATCTTGGTGCTAACTAGATAGAAACCAACACTGGTAGGGGATTTTGTTGAGGGATTGTTGAGCAGAGAAGGGAATCCCTTGTGCAGAGGAAATCCAATTGAGAAACCACCTGATAAACCTATGGAGATCTAAATCCCAGTCGGAGGTGGAAACTTTTATTGTGCCCACTGCCAAAGGAGAAAGGAGAATAATCTTCCTGGATCATCACAAACTTGGAACCCTGCTGAGTCAGTTTCCTTGGCACAAGGGTGGTGTGTTGTAGGAAGTTACTCTACAAAAAGGCCTAAGGTTGGGAGGAAAGGCGTCCTCTATTAGTTAGTCGGATTTGGCAATTTCCTTACCAGATAAGTGTATACTTGTACTGAAATTGATTATGATTGATATTTTTGCATGCATGTGTAAATGTCTGAATATAAGAGGAAACTCAGTCGTTTATAATACAGGGTTTGAATGCATGGAAATCAAGATATGTTATAATGTTCATTATTGAATTGGTAATCATGAAAATGAGTTAAGTAAGGATTGCAACGTGCTTTATCATTTTATATCCCTGTAGGGAGAATATGTAAATCATGTAATAACTTGTAAAAGCCATAGAGTGGTTTTGAAACCTTGAAAATCTAGATCGAAGTTCTGTAAAAACTAGAGAAATGGCTAAGTTCCAAAGCGGTAGTTTTATTACCATTAAATCGTGTGTTAACTAGTGGAGAATGATAGTCGTCGATCTGAAGAGATATGGACCATTAATTGCGGTGGATTGTTCGAAGTGGAAACTTTAGAAGGAAATATCAACTGTTGTGGGAAAATGCCCAAATGAGAGACTCTGAAGTTAAGTGTGTGTGGGTCCTATGACTTCGATGGAGGGAAGATCTAGACCATAGATCCATGAGTGGGTGAGACACGACGATAGCCATCGATCTGTCGTAGGTCCCACCTAGGTTAAGAGATGATGTATTGATGTCATGGATAATGTGGCATGCCAGCAAGGCAGCCAAAGTGTCCTTAGGATGATAGGTGTTAGTTGTGGATGAGTTGACAGGGGTCTCGGATGTAAGGTGTGATGGTGCCACGAGAGATGGAGTTGACTTCTTTGGAGTTGACTCTGGAGAGTTCAGAGTACATCTTTGAAAGTTTCGGGTGTCACTCTGAAGAGTTTAGGCAAGACTTGAAATATTTTATCTGGACCATAGATCGGGGAAGGGCGAGACTTAATCTCAGTCATAGGTTTCTACGAGTCCCACGTGATTCTTGGTAGAAGATAGAGAAAAAGAAATATTCATCGATGACTTGATTTCAAAGCAGTGAAACTGTATGAATCTTTCGAACGTCAAATGGAAAATATTGAAAGGGAATATTCTTCAATATTGTATTTGTCAGAGGTAAAAGTTGAGTGAACCAGGAGAAGGCCCGAACGTCGACGACTATAGGCTTGCATGGACAAAAGTTCCATTGTGGTAAGTTAGGCAGGTGCCACATCGGTTCCATGTTGTTTCCACATCAAATGGAACGAATGACAAGGTGCCAAGTGGATGCCACATGGAAGTGAGACAGATATTGACCATGAGAGTCCGGGAAACTTTGGAAGGCCATAAATTTTAATATGGAGCTTAGTTTTGAGTGAACTTTTAGTCGTTGTAAAGCTCTTGAAGAGTAGAAGATGATGGTATTCTCAAGAAGAGGTATTGAGATGTTTAAGTGAAGCGAAATTTTAACACCCCATTCCCTTGAAGTTATTTAAGGGGTTGGGTGTGTTACAGAGTGGTATCAGAGAAAAGTTCAAACTCTAGGCTTGAATGGGTCACCAAGACCACTTAAGACTGTTTAAAAGGATTTTATGTTGTCTAGAATGCATGTTTTAAAAAATATATCAACATAAAAATGCTAATGATGATTGTTGTTTCAACACGTAGGACGAATTGAAAATTTACAGAGGTGAATGGTGCACCACAGTATGGATGACCTATCACACCTCAGAGACGAAGATTTTGATGGCTAGAGGGACATAGAAACCTCTCCAGATTTGATGGCCATTGTGAGAAGTATCAAGGAAGATAATGAGAGACTTATGAGATCTCATGCCTAACAAGCAGAGTTGAATGCACTTCTACTCTAGAGCTTTTCTTAAATTCAAAAACATCTGCAATAAGGCCCTAACAATGAAGAATTACAACAGTTAGAGAGGTTGAAAACCCCTTCAGATGCTCAAAATCATGGATTGTCTCACAACGATGTTGGAAGGAGTTCTTCTAGAAGAAAGCATTGAGGTGCCAAGAAGGGAAAATCGAGTAGAGGCATTTCCACTGAGTCCTCTAGCTGGAAGACTATTTTAGTAGGATAGGCCAGTAGCGGCATAGAATCCAACATTTCTAAGAAGTTAAAGAGAAATAATTCTCAGAGTTTTCATACCAAAGAATTCAATAAGGCTAATTCACCTACCTTTGATGGAGAGATAAATAAATGAGAAGAACCTGAAGCATGGCTATTTGGTTTGAAAAAGTACTTTCAAGTACATAATTATTCTGACAATACCAAGGCAAGGATTACAGTATTTAACCTAAATGGAGGGGCTTCCATTTGGTGGGAAGACCTCAATAAAATCAAAAGGATAAAGGAAACCAAATTAACTTGTAAACAGTTTGAGAAATACTTTTGTAAAGCTCACCTATCTAAAAAGTATTATGATGACAAGATAAAGGAATTCCATGAGCTTAAGTTGGGACAACTTACCTTGGATGCGTATGCAAAAAGATTTATGGATTTGTTGAGATATGCTCCCTACCTTAAGGATGAGAAGGTGAGAATCCAACATTTTCTCAGTGGGTTACCACAGTCCTACCAAGATCGAATCAATTTTGACAAACCCAAGACATTGGAGGACACCATTCAGAAGTCCAAATGCTATTATGATCAATTTAAGCACAAGCATGAGTTTTACAAATATTGTAAAAGAAAGGACAAGAGTGGATTCCAGAAGAAAGGGTTCAAGTATTTTCCCCGCAAGAACTCCGGGAAGGATGCACAATTGGGTTAGCCAAGCAAGAGTGTGCATCAACAAAATTTTCTATCTCAAAGTAGGAATAAACCAGCAGAGCAGACAAAGGAAAGAACATAGGAGCCCAAGAAAGGACCTTTTCAATGTTAGGGATGTGGAGAGACACATTTGTTGAAGGATTATCCCCAATGGCAGTATGACAATTGAAGAGTGTATAATGTGTAGGAGGCAGCTACAGTCAACGACGTAGCCAGGAGTGTGTCGAGAATCTATGCAATAGTAGAAAATCGGCAAGCAGACCACCAAGCCTCTGTGGTGGAATTGGAAGGTATTATTACTGAACGACCAATCTCTGTTTTAATTGACCCAAGATCTAATCTTAGTTATAATTCACCTTGAATGGTTGAGGCATGTTCATTACAAAGAAAGAAACACACCAAATTGTGGTTAGTTCGGTTAGCCACTGGAACAAGAAGGAAGGTGACAGAGGTAGTTGAATCTTGTCCAATTGGGATGGAAGGATTTCAGACCCAAGAAGTTCTGAATATCCTACCCCTTAGTTCTTACGATGTGTTGTTTTCCATGGATTGGTTAGCTTCCCATAAGAAAAAATTAAACTCTTATGAGAAAATTTTAGAATGTGAAGATGAGAAAGGCAATACCATAATTTTGCAAGGCATTCAGAAGCTAGTCTTTGTGAGACAAATATCATAGTTGCAGCTTAAGAAGTTTAGCAAAAAGGGGTGTCCCTTGTATGATATACAAGTGTTAAACTCGGCAGAATGCAAGGATATTAAGGTTGAAGATCACCCATTGGTATGTGAGTTCATAGATGTGTTTCCTGAGGAGATGTTGAGATTACCTCCAAAAAGAGATCTTGATTTTTCAATCGATCTCATGCCTGGAGCAGTGTCAACATCGAGAGTGTCGAACATGATGAGCACACCAAAGTTGGTCAAACTAGAAATGTAGTTGAAAGAGATGTTGGACAAAGGTTACATCAGGACGAGTGTGTCTCCATGGGGAGCACCAGCCATGTTTGTAAAGAAGAAATATGGCACCTTGAGGATATGCATCGATTATAGGAAATTGAACAAGATGACCATAAAAAAATACCATTTTCCTAGAATAGACGATCTCTTTGATATCACCAAGTCATGATTAAATATGAGGACATCCACAAGACAACCTTTAGGACAAGGTATGGGAAGTATGAGTTTGTTGTGGTGCCATTTGGACTCACAAATGCACTAGCTACATTCGTTTGTTTGATGAATAGTGTGCTCATCAAGTATTTAGACAAGTTTGTGTTAGTGTTTGTGGTTGACATTTTGGTGTATTCCAAGAACCGAGAGGAGCATGAAGAACACCCCATAATGGTGCTACATGTGTTAAGATAACATCAACTATACACCAAGATTAGAAAATGTGATTTCTTTAAAAAGAAAATCAAGTATCTAGGCCATGTAATCTCTCTCGAGGGAGTGGTAGTAGACCCTGCAAAGATCAAGGCAATCATGGATTGGACTGCCTCTAGAAATGTGTCAAAAGTGAGATCCTTCATGGGATTGGTTGGATATTATAGAAGGTTCATCAAGGGATTCTCCAATATCGGTAACCCAATTAATTCATTACAAAGAAAAGGTAAGAAGTTTGTGTGGTCACCAGAATGTGAAGATAGCTTCCATTATTTGAAGCATGTAATATCCCCATTTTCGGATTCCCTTATTATGTAGTTAGAGTTACTTCGGGAGGTTAGAGTCAGTGAGGTCAGAGAGGTGAGACTAGGTCATTAGTGAGCCCATGAGGTTTGGAGGAGTTTTATGGGGCCCAGCATAGTTTATTTACCATTATTCACCATCAGGGTCATTTCCGCACAACTTGTTCTTGGTTGCGTGGCATTCCGACGATTTCCGTAATTTTGGGTTATTATTGAGCATATTTTATTTAATTACACTTAAGGTGCTATTTGGAGCTTGTTTCTTGGAGAAATACCTTAGTGTAATAGCTCGTTGGAACCATGGCGAATATATATATATATATATATGATAGGATGATGAAAAGTGACTTTTAGTGGTCGGAGATGTCATAAAGGTGGATTAATCACTTTTTGGAGTAAAAAGGTTCATTAAATTAATAAAGTGATTTAATGAGAAAATATTAAAGATGAATTAAAATTCACTTAAGGGGAAAAGGGTAAAAAGGGGAATAAAAGAGAGATGGGGGCTCATATTCTCTCCTTATGTTGATCATCATTTCACTTGTATCTTTGGGCTTTAGCAGCTTAGATGTTTTGAGGGTTTTGAGTGAAAAA
>JZKD02S1072937.1:0-13196 GCA_000966675.3 Picea glauca | reverse complement strand
AAAAAACGGTTCATTGAAACCGGTTCGATCGGTTTATTACTGGTTCCGGTTCCGGTTGGACCCTCGACCGGTTCCGGTACCGGTTTCGGTTTTTAAAACATTGCTAGCAAGAGCATAATGAGAGTCAAATTGTAGCTTGTATAGTTTGTCTTTCCTTACTCCAATAACTTGCTCAAAGTCCTTTCCTGTGTCTTTTGGTTTAATGTAGGCCCTTCGATCTTTGAAGGATACTTCGTACCCTTTGTCTTCTAAGGCTGAGACCGATACTAGATTCTTCTTTAAACCTGGAACATATAGAACATCTGAAAGGTAGAGGGGTTTACCTGAATCCCTCTCAAACTTTCTTGTTCTCGTCCCCTTTGGATCATAGGCATAATCGTCACCCAGAAGTATTTCAAACCCGAGTTCTCTCTCGTTTAAATTGTTGAAATAATGCTTGTGATCAATCATGTGACTAGAAGCTCCACTGTCTATGAAGCTCCACTGTCTATGTACCAGACATCGATAGTCTGGGTACAAGAGAGACGGGCTTGGCATACTTCCTCTGCCATTTTTATCTTATGAGGGTTGTTAGATTTTTCTCAGCGCTGATACCATGTGAACTTATACTGATAAGTAAATATAAAGAAGAATAAAATATACTAGCAACCACTCAACAAAGTAATACCCATAATTTATTTATTCAATGTTAATGAGAATAACTTACAATACATCAACTAGCAGTCCAAATCGCATTCTTGTTCTTGATTATATGATTGCTTTCGTATGAGGGTTCTGCTCCTGTACAAAATACAGTTTGTTGTAGAGTCCCCGGGCCCTAGCTCGGCCTTCTATATTTCACTATATATCGAAAAATGATTGCTACAGGTCCTAGCTCGACCTGTCTAAGTTACTCTCCTGTAGAATGTTCTCCATGGGCCTGATCTAAGCCCAGGCTATTCGTGCTCGACCTGTACGAAGATGTACAGGATCCTCTCAACTTGATTTCCTTCATCTATATGAATGAGATAGCATGACTCTCGTTTTATGCCACGAGTAGGTCCATTGTGAGGTTAAGTAAAGAACCTAACCGTTGGAACTCGGGTTAGGTCTAAGGCTAGAATTTAATTTTCAATGAGAGCACTTTATCTCTCACTAAAATGATTTTAACAAAGTGTTGTTAATAGATATTAGTTAACTTGTGTTTGTGATTAGAAAGACCAAACACGGGCTACTTGATTTCATTATCATTCTTAGAATAAGAGGTTTAATGCATGGTTTTACCATGATTGCATAGGCCATGTTTTGAATCATTTGTAGACCTATGGTCGTTGGTGCATACATAGCGTGGTGGTGTTCTTACACCTTGCATTGTCAATTGATTGTTGAATGATATATGGGTATCATGGATTTTTTAATCTATCACACTTGTTCATAACTACTATGCGATGCATACATGCTTGTTGGAGGTGGATGTTGGTTTCACCCTCCCTATTTGTCATGGGCTTACATACATTTGATCATGGAAGTTATATATATGTTTGTTGTAGCATGTGTGTATGCATGTTTATGGTTGATAAAGGGATTGTATATTGAATAGTTTGAGCACTCGTCTATGGCTACGTGTCACAAACTTGCATACATGTGTTTGATATTATGAGTTGATGTTCAAGTAGTAGGAAAACTTTGCATCGTTGGCTTGGTTTTGAGTTATATTAAATATGCTACATCAATATATGGCATGTTTGCTATGAATTTTTATACATGTAAGGTGTCATATGCATTATATTGTGTATGCTCAATGTGCAAATGGAAGTATGATACCATCCGGTATATGCTAGGGGCTAGGGTATTATGAAGATTTTATTTTTGGATCTTAGAGTAAATTTCAACTTAAAAGAATCCTATGAAAAAAACAATAAATTGATAAAAATAATGCTATGTAGACATTGTTTTAATAATATTTCACTTTTATTGAAGTTTTTCATGGTTATTTCACTTTTACCAAAATTATCTTAAATGTATATTTTATATTAAAATCAATTTATGAAGATGAAGTTCGATACAATGTTTTCCCCCAAAATAAGGAAAGAAAAATAAATACACATTGTCATCTTAAGAGTCATTGAACCACTCAAATATGAAGTTCCAACAATTTCTTGCTCGATTTCAGACAAAATTGATCCAAAAATATACCCAGAAAAGATCCAAAACGTAGAACCTACATTTTCCCACTCATTACCCTCCACCCAAATAGAATGCACACCGATCTCGAATTGACTAATATATAATATAATATAATATGAATGGAGTAAGGGGGTGGCCCCATTTCACAATACATTCTCCACAATACTTGTTGACTCTATTAAAGATGAAAAACTCACTACCAATCCGCAATCTTGTAAAGGCGGCTACATGGTGCATGATTGGGTTCGTGTGGTATCATTTTTTTAATACTTAATGAAAACTCCTAAATAATATATTATTTATTATATATTATAATGTATGATTTATTATATATTATATATTTTTAATAATTCTATGTAATTTAAGATTTTAAAAAAAAAATTAATGTTAATAATGAAAAGTGTCGATGCATTAATATCACTTCAATACACCATTCCTCATTTATTAAAACTATTGGAAAATTTGTTAGTATAGTAATTCCACTCTCGATATCCAAGACAATTTTGGGTGATGTGATCATGCTTACGGTAGACAAATTATATTATTAAAAGATCCCTCTTATTTCCAAATTATATAACAAAAAATTGTCTAAGACATGCACCTCTTTTGAACTTTAAACCATTTTGATTGGCTAATATAATATGACATGGAATTGGTATTAGAGTTCCATGGTGCATTTTTCAACTAAATTTCCTCTAATATATGATATTGTTGCATATGACAATCATATTTTGACAATGATTTAGATTTGTCTTGATTTGCTCAACAATTGATATCATGTGTATATTCGTAGACAATGGATATGAATGATATTGTTTGAGTGGCTTGCTAGCAGTAATGTTGTCTTACATGTTTACCCCTTTCCTTCTATTTATCCTACCTTATGCATAGTCTCAACATGTTAGAGGCCCTTTTGTGTTTGGCCTTGTGTATGTGCATACATTCATAGGTGTTGAATTATGCATGGGATATGTGGCCTTGTGTATATGCTTCTTGCTACATTGATCGTGACTGTTGAATGAATAATCAGAATAAGGAGCTTCCAGTTCTAGTTACTTACAAGATGAAAAAAAAATCCTCTTACAAAGGCAATCATTGAAGAAGTTCCACATTTTGAGGATGGTGTTTCTAAGTGGGCACAAATTTAATTGCTTAATGGAAACTTCTATTATCTTAACATAGTTGCTTTTAACGCTACTATTTTTTTATGAGTTATCTAATGATGCATTGGATGTGTAGACAATGGCACACATTTAATTTTGAGTAGCCATGAACTTGAATATCTTGACTGGTATTTTTTTTTAATATTGCATGTGAACAATGATTTGATGCATGTGTGTGAGTGTGTGTGGACTATTATTTTTATTTATGATGAAATGGATAATTTTATTCACTGCTTATTTTTTTATGACATGGATGGAGTTTATGGAGTTATGCGATGATGGAAAATTATTTTAATAAAGCTCCAAGACTTTCTTGTTGTCTTGTCGATGCTAAGGAAAAAGTGCACCCTAGTATTAGGTTGGAGCCCTTAATTTGCATAGGATCCCTGTGTTATATGACCAAAGTGACTTTCCAAATTCCAACCATCCAAAAGCTAAATCAAATTCTCCATAATTAATTTATAGAGGAAATTTAGGGGGCAAATGTGACTCTTCACATGCAAACCTATCCCTCTATAAAAGGAGAGAAGGGTAATTGAACAAGAGCAGTGGTCTACTTCTACAATTGAATATCCATGTTGTTTTAAATTCTACTTGGATTAATAGCATCCTACAACAACAACATGGCTCACTACAAGGGTACAACATTAGGGTGAAAATGAATTCTCTGATCTTTTCAAAGTATATTTGTTGATTTGTTTTCATGGATTATGTTTCTTGCTATATATTTTAGACTACCTCAACCCTTATTGTGGATCCTTTTAGACAATCTAGGTGTAAAATCATTCAAATAGATTAATCGTCGTCTTAGGCTTCTCTCGATGCATCTCTATTTTTTGTAAATGGTGTATGGTTTCAAAAACATCTCATTCATTGGGAGTTGATACGGTTGTATGACTTGTTGGGTTATCATTTATCTGTATTGACACTTTGATGTCAATAAAAACATTTTTTGGGGAATGTTTGCAATTTCTCTTTGTGTACAATATTAAGTCTTCAACTTTCTTACTTTACTTTAAAAACATGTTTTCTATTTTATTTTCCTTGATACCAATCGCTCTATATTTTTGTACATTGCATGCTTAGGTAGTTTTCTATTTAGGTTCAACTACTTATATTTTGTTTCTTATAGATTTTGTTATTTCTAGCATTTAGTTTCAAACGACATTATTTTTTTCCTCACAACTATAGTTTTCATTTATGAATTTGGTCAATTTCTATAGCTATACCTTGTTTTTTGGATTCAAGATAACAATCTTGATTTACATTTTTAAATAAAAGATCTAATACTAATCGAGAGCCGAAATAAATCATTAACTTAAGGTTCATTTCTAAAATTAACAAGTGCATATATAAGGAGACTTACCACCCTTAAGGTGGAAAGGATCTGCTAACTCAACAAACTAATTATTGTAATCTTGTAGTTGGTGAGTTTAGGGGTTAAAGCATAACCTAAGCTATATTCCCAATTATCTCCTTAAGATCCCTACAAGGGTGTTTTGTGTGTTGTTGTGGGGTTTTTAATTCAACCATCAATGTAAATGGTGACCATACTAGGGAGTGTATTTTAGTTTTCCCTTCTTATGTGATTTTGGTGTGTGTTCACTCCTCATAGGAAATCCTAAATAATTAAAGGAGAAGCTCCTAAGTTTGAACCTATTACTAAGATTAGATGAAGAAGAAATATTTTTAGAATAGTGATCAATTCTATTTTAGGGTCTGAAACCCATTCAACATTAAGCATGACTTCCCTATCCAACAATTAGTCAACCTCTGGTTATACCAGTGCTTCATCTTCCAACTCTATTGCTATTGGGAGTATGTTTAGTTAGTGCAATCCCATTCCCATGACGAATAAACTTAGAAGGTGATTAAGAAGCTAAGCATTATTTAGTATGAAGAGGATGTTGATGCTACTCTGTGGCAAGTATCTTCTCCTCTGACTATTGCACCAACTACTAATCCCTTGCCTAAATTTAAAGGCCACCTATCCAAGTTTTCTGGTAATGGTGTTATTACTACCAATGATCATTTGGTTATCTTCTCAAATGCATGTGATAATGTTGGCGCTCGTGACAACAACACTTGAATGAGGCTTTTTGTTAATTCTTTGAAGGTAGATACTAGAGTTGTTACTAAATTTTTTTAATCTCCATAATAGAATCTTCTCTAAATGGCTCGAATTACTTGTTCAAATCCACCTTTGGCCATATAGAAAACCTTGTCGAATGTATGAGAAGTTTCAATAACTTGTCTTTCATAAGCAATGAGTCTATCAAAGCCTTTAACCTCAAATTTATGAAGTTATTCAATAAAATTCCTATGGTTATTCATCCAACCTAGCAAGCATCCTTGGTGAATTATTAGAACAATTTGCCTCTTTCATATAGAAATAGGTTAGAAAAAAAAATGTACATTGTTTAGGGTCAGCGCTACAAACCTACCTGGAGTTTGAAGAGCAAAACCTTAGGACAAGTTTGCCCTCTCATAATTTAAATTAGAAAATAGACATGTTTGTTATGTTAATGAACAATAGGAGGATTTTGTTGTAGTGAAAGTTAATAGTGAACCCTAAGCCTTTTGCAACTCCTCCCTTTCAAATGCTAACTAAGCATAACCTTGTACAACATGAAACCTCTATGACCCGTTATTGGTGTAATTTATGTGACAATATCATGATCCCAATACCTATTAGACATATTTAACAACCAAAGAATGGGAAAAAGATAAAATAATATTGCTTACCATAGCTATCATGGATTAGGAAGAGAAAACAAATGATGTTTTTTCTACCATGTCTCAAAGCGAAGCTACCCAAAACCAATTCAAATATAAAATTGTGTAGAATTATGGTGTAGGAACTGTTGGAATTAACTAAAAATAGGAAAATACTAAATCCACCTCTATTATAGGTCTAGAACATCAACTTGTACCTAATGCTCAACCTCAAAATATTGGTGTTTTGAATTAGAGTACTCTTGTTCTACCACATAACTATTTTCCTTACAATATTGCTAATGATTGAGCTTCTCTCAAAGCCAATATCATCTTTTTGAATGTCCTACATGCACTCGAACAACAATAAAACTTAAATAAAACCCCTATTGCCCCATTTCCTCATGTTACAAAACAATAAACATTAGAAAAGTAGATTGTCAGTGTTGCTTCCCTAGATCTACAAACTTAAGAAAATGAGGTAGAAATAGCCATGAACACCAATCCCGAACCTAAATACCCTTTGTTTTATGTTTCCATGAAAATTTTGGGTAAAAATGCTCATTCATGTATGATTTATAACGGTGCTTGTCCCAACATCATGCCTAAAATCATGATGGAACAACTTGATTTGACTTGTACCGATGAACCCAAAAATTTGTTCACATTTAATATAAAGGTTTAACTAGCCATAGGATAGATCAAGGACCTCATTGTGAGTGTTAGGTATGTGTTATATTCTATTCATTGTTAGTGGCACATGCTAGGCACGTCGGGGTGGTCACAAGGGGCGTTGGGTAGGCCCCCCATGCTTAGAGATTTGGGGGAAAAGCCCTCGAAAAAAATGGGTTGTTTTTGGTCAGTTTTTTGCCTGTTTTGGTGTTTTCGACCGATGGTTTTTCAGCCCATTATAATCTAAGTCTGGTTAAGGAATTAGGATTATAATATAATATGGGTTAACATATTAGGGTTTTGGATGCTAAAAAATCCTATATATTGTATTGTAAATGTTGAAGTTAATACAATGAGAAATAGAGGTGAGACTCTAAGGTTTGTTGGTTTTCCCAATTAAGGGTTTCCAGGGTAAATTTTTGTGAACTGTGTGTTCTTTCTGTTTTTATAAAGAGTATGTATGCATTGTTTTACTATAAAATTTTAAAAATTATATTTGGTATCATAGCGGTATTATTGGCTTTAAGGGGATGTCTGTTTTGCTAAGGGTTCAACTCATTTTGATAGAGTAAGATTATCTTGGATCTTTCATAAACCTAGTTTCAATGGTAACTTTGCAGTGGTGATTCTTGTGTTGAAAGAGAATGGTGAGTAGTTATAAAATTGAGATTGAAAAATTTAATGGGAAAAGCTTTGATCTATGGAAGCTCAAGATGGAGGACCTTCTTATAGAAAAAGAACATTGGGATGTTGTGGATATTGCGCCTATAGGTATGTCAGTGGAAGACTAGACGAAGTTGGATAGGAAGCCAAAGAGTACAATCCAGTCGTGTATTTCAGATTCAATGTTACAAAATGTCTTGAAAGAAGCTACAAGGAGTTATGGGATAAGTTAGGGACTTTGTATTAGTCTAAGTCCTTGTTCAAACAAAATAAGGTATCAAATCCTAGGAAATGAATAATCATATTAGCTATGGAATGCATTTCACTTACCCAATAAGGGTCATAGTTCAAATTCCATGGAGTGTACAAATTTGTAGCTCCAACAAAATTAAGTTGTGGCTTGTGGGAAACATATGTGAATAACACCACAAAGTTCACAGTTGTGTGCCTATCATTTAGACAACATTTAGATGCAATATCTTAGTTTTGACCCTTGAAATATAATATGTGATAAATCATATATTATTGTGTGAAGTGGTTTATGTGATGGGAATCAATCCAAGTGGGCTGAGATATACTGATATCATGCTGTAAATATGTGAAATGCATTGTAAATATTCCTAGTGCGTAGCTTAGGGTCAAGGCCATAATAATGAATGCATACAAATCCAAGTTGTGGGATAGGTTTACAATGTGGTGGATATATTTTCCATAATATCCTCATGTATATGTAAAAGAATGTATGAAGAGGAAAAATACATAATAATATAAATCAACCAAAATGGTTTCTTGAGGGAGCAACTAGGGGAACATGATACTAGAAGAGGGAAAGAGGAAAGGGGATTATTAGGTAATTTTACCTTGCAATTGTCCTTTGGAGTAATGCCCTTCTTGCCTATGCTTCCTTACAAGTTGTCCTATCAATATTTGACTTGGATGTGTGTGCTACATACAAGTGTTATATCCTTGGGAAGAGAATATATCTCATGCAAGAAAATGTCTTCCATTGTCTTTCCCATGTAGGATATCATCTTTCTATCATTCTATTATTCAACCATTCATGGGCATGGAGAGTAGAAAATATCCCATGTTATGGGGATGTGTTCCACTGAATGTTATCTCTTATGGCTGAAAATAACAAGATTTTCCATGTGCCTATGGCTAGTATGAGTCCATAGAAGTTGGGGAAGATTGCTTCTGAAAATGAGAAAGAGAATGGAATGGTTGGAGAGAGACCATGCCTAGAATTTTCATGGTAGCCAAGGAAACACCTTCATACCTACAACCACCTTATTACTAACCATTGATTATTTTGAGGTCAAGTGTTATTAAAGCAGATAACATATTGGGTTGTTTTTGCACACACTTAAGAGCACTAGAAGGGAAGAGTACTCTAAGGAACTATTAAGTAGATAAAGAGAAATTGTTTCTTTTTTGTGTAGGGTAGTGGAACATAGTGTCATGGTTGTTCTAAAGGTTGGATGAGGACCTAGAGAGATCTGTAGTGAGCAGATGGCTTGTCATGAAAGTAATGGGCTAAGCTAAGTGAGTTTAGAGCCCTGTAGGATATTTATTTACCCCAAACATATCATGGTCTCGCTTGGGGGTGGAATCCATAGTTTATTCCTACATATAGGTGAAAAATCATTCCTTGAAAACCAATTTCATGTACAATTATTTAACTATAGATCATTTTTCATGGTTGTCTACTTGTGGAATGCTTTTATGTTTTGCTAAGGCATTGAGTTTAATGGGAAATGAAAGAATTCATAACATGCAATGTTATTTCCATTGTTATTTTATAATTACTTATGAATTATGTATTATATTGTTGTTAGAATTTAATCCAACTTCATAGATGATTAATGAGGCTAAGAAACCTTGTCAGTAGTGCCAGATGGCCAAGGAAGGCATCTATGGATACTGCATTGGATTTTTGGGGAAAGGTGCATATTAGAATTGGGAAAATTGAGCATGCTTAGGTTCTACCTTTATGATTGAATCCACCCATATCTCTCAAGTTGCATGGATATACATTGTTCAAAGTGAAATTTATTGTTGATGTGGTTAGAGGCGAAACATTGACCTAGTTCTATTTTGAATTCTCATCACATTAGGTGATTCTTGAGGGATTTTACAAAGCTCAAGAGATTCTTGAGGTTTTAAATTAGGTCTAATCTCTAAGAAGTCATGGCAGAGTTGGTTCCGCAATACCATAAGGTCACAATATGACCAAGAGGTAAATGTGGTAGTGGCATTGGAGTTACATGTTGTCTCTAGCCCACATAACAAGTAAAAGTGTGACAATGAGGACCTATATTCCCTCAACATGGAAACAATAAATTAAAGGGAGGAACAAGCATATTGTAGGAAAAGCAAATTATTTTGTGCTTACATCAACATGAAATCATAAGATGCCATCGATCATTAGGAATTTGGTTTAAGGTGGTCCACCTACCAAGTGATGGTGGAAGTGGATAACCCAGATGGCAGGGAGGAGGTGTTAAGACCCTACATAATATATAGATCGAGCCAAGGTTGATATCAACACCCCACAGTCAATCATAGAATCAAATAAAAACTAGCAGCATGTACCTTACCATCCCAAGCTAAACTTTTATGAGGGATATGTGTCACCAACCCAAGGTTTAAATGAAAAGGCAACTACATGTACCTTAATGTCCCAAGGACCATAGGAGTGGTTGTTCTTGATTGCCAATATGGTTGAGATGAGATCGACAATATTTGGGAGCTTAGAAAATAAGAGAAACACACATTTTAACGTCCTAGGGTATACTATTAAATGGGTGGGAATTTAAGGGACATGTGTTGTCATCCCATGATTAACATAGAAAGGAAACAACATGAGATTTAACCTCTTGGGTTCATTGATGGTTAAGGAAGGAGGGTCCCACTACTTCCTCGATAAATTAGAATGTTCCATGTGGATTATTCATGGGCACAATAAGGCCTAAGGGCCACATATATGTATAGAAAGAAGCTTGGAGCTCTGTGAAATGATCATTGGGCCTAACATGATAAGAAGGAAAGGCATTCACAAAGAGGGTCGACCCATGAAGATACATAAGGAATGCAATGGTGTACCATTCATGTATTTTCTTAGCTGCACAAACAAAGAAAAGGACATTGTGGGATCCATGAAGAACCCATGGGCATAATGAACCCTAAGGTACAAAAAAATGCATAAGAAATGGAGGACCTTAGGGTTTCATGTAATGGTTGGTGAGACCAATGGAACCAATCCAAAAGAGGGAATATGTGTGGTCTTCAACCCACATAATGAGAAATTACCCAAAGAGTACATGGATGAGGCTCTAGTTAAATTTTAGCCACAAGTAATTGAACTTAATAAAAAAGTAGGGAAATTGACTTAACAAGGAAAGTCGCTACATTGTCATCCACTGAGCACATGGGAACAATAAGGAATAAGGACCATGCATTCTCATGAAAAATGGAAAATACCTAATGTTCCAAGGAAATACATCGAGACCTGACATAGGAAACTTGTGGTTTGCAAAGACTTGAAAGCCACGAAGACTCCAAGGTGTGGAATATGTTCTAAAGGGTGTAGGGAAAAAGAATTAACAAGGAAACCTGCTATAGTGCCTCCCACTGAGCACATGGGCACAATAAGGCATAAGGACCATGCAATATCATGAAAAAATGGAAAAGACCTAATGTTCCAAGGAAATACATCAAGACTCAACATAGGAAACTTGTGGTTTGAAAAGACGTGAAAGCCATGAAGACTCTAAGGTGTGGAATATGTTCCTTCCATGTAACATCTTGATCATGAATTAGGGAAATAAAGGAAAATTGAGTCAAATCCATGGGGTCTATGAGTCAGCAAAAAGTGAAAAAATATAGTGGAGCTTAGTGTGAATGAAGGAAAGAACTCAATTTTGCATGGGTTATTATATGAAGGCTCGGAACCATAACATAGAGTCATGATGAAGATGATTTTTGTTTTTGTTAACTAATAAAAATCATTGTGCATAGTTTCTGCAATTCAATTTGGTTTTTGAAATCCTTATAGTATACTTGCAGAAAAGAGAAAGTGGTGATCTTCTGAGACTCATAACTTCTAACTCTAAACTTAAAATTGAGTGAGAGTACAATCACTAGAAATATTTATCATAGGAGAGAAAAGGTAAAGGCACAAATTTTGCAAGGAATTTCTTATTCTTCTATGGAAATTGGAAAAACAAAACAGTAGCATTGTTATATTTTCATCATTATGTTGATGTTTGGTAGTTGCATGAGGTACTTTACCTCCTAGACAACCTTTCTTAGATAAGAAGAAGACTTTGGAAGCAAGAGAACCATTGAAAAAATGAGGAAATACCCCAGAAGAGAAGTCGCCCATGAAGGATAAATAATAAATGAAGTGACACTATCCGAGAGGAGAAGTCGACCCTGAAGGATAAATAATAAATGAAGTGACACTATCCCAGAGGAGAAGTCGTCCTAGTAAGGACGACGTGAATACTATAAATACAAGGCGCCTTGGCTCATTTGTGACACACACTCTCACTCTCTTATCCACATAAAAGAAGGGTGCAAGTATGAGGAAGGTGACACAATAGCTACAATAGAAAAAGATCTTTATTGTTTAGTCTTTGTGGTAACTCTATCTTGCGCACTACCCCAATAGAGGTGCGCTACTCTTGTATTTATGGTTGTATCTGTAGCAAGCCTTTGTGCTAGGGTTTATCTATTTGGTTCATGGTTGGACTTGTTTGGACGAAATCTCTATAAGAAAGGTTGGCTAGGTTTTTCCCCCATGCAGGGTTTTTCGAGGATAAATTCTTTTGTCCTCTTGTGCTTGTTACTACTGCTCTTATTTTCAGTACATATGCTAATGTGAAAGAAGATATAAATACTGGTAAACATAATTGCTATGTATAAGTAAATAAAAGCTAACATGGAATCAAAGTTGGTTACCTTCATAATAGTCTAACCACTGGAAGGAAGATCATATTTTCTGCGGTAACTTGCAACTGCAACTACAACGACCTTTCTGCTGCAACTCACTCTCCTTTTCAATATTTTTGAGCACTATCCTAAGGTCGAACTTGGGGTTAATTCATTCACTGGGAAGTTTTCCCTGCCCTAGCACACCCCTTGCAATCTTCAGTTTGCAGTTTGGTGAAATCAAAAAGTTTGAAATTTCTCAGATCTAGGGTTTCTACCGGCGAAAATGAGTACCCGTATGAGAGTTGAAGATAGACTGGATGGAGCAGATTACTTCAGATCCTGAAAGCATAGGGTACTCTTCATTCTAGAAGAGAATGATTTATTGGATCATGTTAAGCAGGTACTTCCAAAACCAGAAGAAGATGAAGCCAAAGCAAAGTTTAGGAATAATGAAGTCAAGGCCAAGAGGATCTTGACAGACTCAATTAAGGATCATCTGATACCAAGTGTATCAGAACTGAAGACACTGAAATAAATGTTTGATTCCCTAACCAGACTTTATGAAAGCAAGAACACCATTCAAAAGCTTACTCTAAGGCATCAACTCAGAAACGTGACAATGAGCAAGTCAAAAACAATCTCCAACTATTTCATGAGAATCTCATAGATCAAGGACTAGTTAGCAGCTATTGGAGACTTAGTAGATTATGCAGAGCTTGTGACCACTATACTCAATGGATTTCCCTCCTCTTGCGACCCATTTTTTCAAGGGATTTTTGTAAGGAGTAAGTTTCCCAAATTTGACAAGTTGTGGACAGACTGTACCCAAGAAGAGTCTAAGTTGATATCCAAAACACAAAAGACAAATGATGATGAAAA
>JZKD02S1072915.1:0-13196 GCA_000966675.3 Picea glauca | reverse complement strand
CCAAAGGTTGGATAAGAGATGAAGACCAATGCTCTGCTGGATAACTGAAGCTCATCAACAATTCGGCTCTGGTGCCAAAGATGTCAAATCATCTCAAGAAAGGTGTCAAATAGTAGATCGGGTGATGGTAAGAACAACCCAAGTGCCCGAATCTCCAAGATCCCTGTCAATCTCTATAGATCTGAACTCCTCCACTGAATGGTGCACCCCACTAGATGCCTGAAAACCTAGATAATTCGGCCAAGGTGAATGAACCCTCCAAATTTCCTGAAACTCTCCAAACTGATAGATCAAGATGCTGTAATGAGAACCCAAGTGCTCAAATCATCAAAACTCTTGCTAGATCCTTAGATCTAGCTGCTCTCCAAATGATGGTGCGCCCTCCTCTTGGGAAAATGTCCCACTCTCAATACAAATCGATCCTCCACTGAAAGACTCCGGAAAACCACCAAGAATGATGCGAAGACACCTACAAAGGAAACCCAATACCTGGAATTCCCAGAATCCATTCTCCTTAGCTAGGACGAATCCCTCCTCAATGAATGGTGTGCCCCCCTTGCTGGAAACCCCCAACTGGTGCGCCCTCTCTCTATCTGCACAAGAAACTCATGTGGAATCCTCCTGCAACTGAGTAGATATGGAACTAGAATGGTGTGGGAGCATATTGCAACTCCGAGACCAAGCTTGGGACAAGCTAGGTGAAATCTTTCACCACCGAATCATCCTCTAGGGTTTGTTAAGTCAAAACCCTCAAAACCCCCAATGTTGGGCTCACTAGCTGGAAGCCAAAAATCAAAAGATAAACATACATGAATGAATGAGAAGAGGCCCTTGCCTTTTATTTATACTTTTGGCTCACCTTGTCCCTCCAAAGTGACTTTCATTTTATTAATATTTAATTAATTAATTAAATCACTTTAATTAATTAATTAACCTTTTTACCTTTAAGAAGCTCCTTATCTCTCCTTGTGGCTTCCCTGGCCACTGAAAGTCACTTCTAGCCATCCCATCCTGTAGTGTTTCTCCTCTTGATTCCAATGAGCTATTACACTGAGAGGTTCCTCCAAGTAATGTGCCCAAAATGACCTCTTCAGTGAATACCATTGACTTATGGTTCAAAATAGTCAAAATCATGGAAATCGTCGGAATGCAACAAAACCAAAGCCAACCTATGCGGAATGGATCATAATGATGGAATATGATCATCAATGTAAGATGGACCCCACAATGCCTCTCAAATACCCCTGTACTCACTATAACCTCCATCTGGCTACTCTAGTCATCATAACTCTTTGCACTTTGATGATGTCCCAAAGTGGGGACATTACAACCTAGGTGTCAAAACCCTAGATATACAAACCCTTGGTGACTAAAACCTTAGGTCAACTTGACCCTCTTTTCCTAGGCTTCGCTAGCCTGTCTCTCCTTTCTTCCCATGCGGTGCTAATGGTGGCTTTTCCTACTATCTGAGTCATCCTCAATCCATCTACCTTGCTTATCTGTCATCCTTGATCTCCTCATCCAACGACTAGATTTCTTGGGATTCGCTCCTTCTTTTCTTCTATTTTTCTTACTTTGACCCAGTAACAGTGACTATGTCTCCCACAAAGTTCACATTTTACCTATTCTTCCTTGATCTTTGCTTGAATCCATACCCAAGGGCCAATAGACGCAGACCGCACTACTATTGTCGCAACCGCCGCAATTCAACTAGAAGAACCAACAGATCCTAAAGAGGGGGGGTGCCTTTTTCAGTCACAGATGTGGGTGAAGGGGACCTGGCTGCATTTTATTGTTTATAGTGGAAGCCAGAAGAATCTCATATCAGCAGAGGTTGTCAAACAATTGGGATCGTTGACAACACCACACCCATAACCATAAAACATCGGGTGGCTTTGCCAAGGACGAGATCTCCATGTTAGCCAACAATGTCGATTTTCATACAACATCCAACCCTTCAAGGATGAGGTATTATGTGATGTTTCCCCACTGGATGTCTATGATGTTCTCTTGGGACAACCATATATGTGGAGATGCCATTATGTTTATGAGTCTTGACCCCGCAGTGCCATTGTTTCTCTTTGGGGTCATCTCCAAAAAATACCAGAGGTAGTTCAAACTATTGTTCCACCTAAACAATGTCGCAAGGTAGTATCTCATACTACAAAATTCAGCTTCTTCAGAATCTGTTCAAAAGGTGAACAGAAGGATACTGGAACCACTAAATCCTCGGCCCAAGCACTGTCTATCCAACATAAGAAAGTCAACAAGATTGCAAGAAGGTGTAAAGATTCATTCTCCACAAAAGAATATCATGTATCCAGACTAGTTAAAAAGGTCCAACCCTTCCAGCCACATGTTTGTGACAACCTTCAACAAGCTAAGCAATGCAACTTCTCCAACAAGGCAAGCAACTCATCAAGATGCAGATTCCACAGATGCTTTTCCCTCTTCCCTGGGCACTCAAAACAATGCATAACATTGCTTCTCAAGTAGGGATGATTGATCCAGGTGGATATCGGTGGCCACCCACCTTTTCCAATTGGCTCAAAACAGTTTTATGACAATTTTGGTAATTTACTATTTTTAGCAGTTTTTAACTTTCGGGGTCATTTTGAGGCCCTAAACAATGTTTTTTTTGGGAAATGAGGTTTGAAATATGTAATTTCCTTTGTTATCATTCCTGAAATGAATTTCCTCGATGATACCTTTCCAACGGGCTATCATACACCTAAAATGGAGATTGTATGCAAAAGTTATGACCCCAAGAAGTTGATGTACTAACTTACCCAAACGAGACCCACATGACTTTTGGCGCTTCATCTCCTAGGGTTAGGTTTTTGGATGTATATGTTTTTTGGCATTCTTTCTTATGGTAAAAATTCCTTCAGAGCCTCATTGTAATCGTCTTCTCGCGAATGCGAGTAGCTGTCACATATCTTCTCAGAGATAAGCTGCCACCATTCTAGCGAGTCTTTCGCTTTGTATTTTTATAGTCTTTGTACATTTATTTCATTAATAGAAATCGTGTATTATTGTATATCTGTGTTTATGGTTGTATCTCTAATACATTTATGTTATATTATTGGATATTTTCAATATCTCTGTGCATTTCTTTATTATATCTCCGCACTCATTTCATGCCAAAAATAATCTGGATCAGTGGTATCAGAGTAGGCTACTCTTGATCATTTTTTCAGTGCATGTCCCTGATGAGGTTTGAGTATATCAAGTTGGGTCTCGATATTGTCTATATTGAGGGAAATCTCTCTCACACAACCAAGAAACCCTCAATGGTAGAAGAAAAGAAAAACGACGGATCAAGCGATCTTATGAATCTGTTGCTTGAGCAAGCTCTCACGTGACAAAGGGACGAAATGATGGAGAATTTTTCTCACATCCTTCAATGCTTGCTGATAGCAACAAAAGAATCTTCACCGAACAACCATTTTGGAGGAACCTTGCCTTTCAAGGTATAATTTAATTTTGATATTCCTATATTTGAAGGATAGATAGATGCAGAGGCCCTAGGCAAATGGTTAACTCTGCTAGAAGGTTATTTCTTTGTTTACAATTTTTCCGACAGAGAAAAGATCACCTTCGCACTCCTTAAAGATCTCCCTCATGTCAAACATTCATCGGAAACTTACTGGGAGAAACTTTCCATAGAGGAATCTGGAATATATGGGGCTGAGCCCACTTGGTATTTTTTGGTGGATTCGGTAAAGGAACAGTATTACCCTGATGGCAACTATGAGGACCAGTACATGAGATGGACCACACTGCACCAAGAGAGGGGCCAAGAAGTTCTAGAGTTCACCAATACCTTACATACCTTTCACACCAAGTTGGGTATCAAAGAGTATGAACGACATTTGGTTCTGAAATACCATGGGGCTCTACACAGATACATCCAAACTGAAATGGAGTTTTTGGACATCTCATCACTCATGCTTCTTATCGATATGTTGTTAAAATCAAATAGAAATTTAAGAACTAGAACAAATGGGAGTTTGGGTCTGCAAATCTGCAAAAACCAAAGTATTCCAAAGACGTCCCTAACAAACAGTCTCCCGAAAACCAGTCAAAGCCACAGGAAAAGAAGGGTCACGGGAAGACAAAGAAGGACACCGGAAAATGGTGTGATCTCCACAAAAGCACCGGGCACAACACCAATGAATGTCTCTCAAAATAGTCATTGGTGGCCGATATCAAAGACAAGGAGTCGAACCCTGATTTATAATATGATTATGAAAATACTGGTAAAAGATAGATCATCGACGCAAACCCCACTGCTATTGTCGCGACCGCAACAATTCAAGCAGAAGAACCAACAGATCCTAAAGAGGGGGAACACATTTTTCATTCATAGATGTGGGTGAAGGGGACACCACTGCATTTTATTGTTGATAGTGGAAGCTAGAAGAACCTCATCTCAATAGAGTTCGTCAAACAGTTGGGATTGTCGACAACACCACACCCACAACCATACAACATCGCGTGGCTTCGCCAAGGATGAGATCTTCGTGTCACCCAGCATTGTTGATTGTCATACGTCATCTAGCCCTTCAAGGATGATGTATTATGTGATTTTTCCCCACTGGATGTCTGTGATGTTCTCTTGGGCTAGACATATATGTGGAGATGCCATGTTTTTTATGAGCCTCGACCCCGGCGTGTCATTGTTTTTTTGGGGGTTCATATCCATAGAATACCAGAGGTAGTTCCGACTACTGTTCCACCTAAACACTGTTGCAAGGTAGTATCTCATACTACAAAATTTAGCTTCTTCACAATCTGTTCAAAAGGTGAACAAAAGGATACTACAACCACTACAGCCTTGGCCCAAGCACCTTCTATCCAACAGAANGAGCTATTACACTGAGAGGTTCCTCCAAGTAATGTGCCCAAAATGACCTCTTCAGTGAATACCATTGACTTATGGTTCAAAATAGTCAAAATCATGGAAATCGTCGGAATGCAACAAAACCAAAGCCAACCTATGCGGAATGGATCATAATGATGGAATATGATCATCAATGTAAGATGGACCCCACAATGCCTCTCAAATACCCCTGTACTCACTATAACCTCCATCTGGCTACTCTAGTCATCATAACTCTTTGCACTTTGATGATGTCCCAAAGTGGGGACATTACAACCTAGGTGTCAAAACCCTAGATATACAAACCCTTGGTGACTAAAACCTTAGGTCAACTTGACCCTCTTTTCCTAGGCTTCGCTAGCCTGTCTCTCCTTTCTTCCCATGCGGTGCTAATGGTGGCTTTTCCTACTATCTGAGTCATCCTCAATCCATCTACCTTGCTTATCTGTCATCCTTGATCTCCTCATCCAACGACTAGATTTCTTGGGATTCGCTCCTTCTTTTCTTCTATTTTTCTTACTTTGACCCAGTAACAGTGACTATGTCTCCCACAAAGTTCACATTTTACCTATTCTTCCTTGATCTTTGCTTGAATCCATACCCAAGGGCCAATAGACGCAGACCGCACTACTATTGTCGCAACCGCCGCAATTCAACTAGAAGAACCAACAGATCCTAAAGAGGGGGGGTGCCTTTTTCAGTCACAGATGTGGGTGAAGGGGACCTGGCTGCATTTTATTGTTTATAGTGGAAGCCAGAAGAATCTCATATCAGCAGAGGTTGTCAAACAATTGGGATCGTTGACAACACCACACCCATAACCATAAAACATCGGGTGGCTTTGCCAAGGACGAGATCTCCATGTTAGCCAACAATGTCGATTTTCATACAACATCCAACCCTTCAAGGATGAGGTATTATGTGATGTTTCCCCACTGGATGTCTATGATGTTCTCTTGGGACAACCATATATGTGGAGATGCCATTATGTTTATGAGTCTTGACCCCGCAGTGCCATTGTTTCTCTTTGGGGTCATCTCCAAAAAATACCAGAGGTAGTTCAAACTATTGTTCCACCTAAACAATGTCGCAAGGTAGTATCTCATACTACAAAATTCAGCTTCTTCAGAATCTGTTTAAAAGGTGAACAGAAGGATACTGGAACCACTAAATCCTCGGCCCAAGCACTGTCTATCCAACATAAGCAAGTCAACAAGATTGCAAGAAGGTGTAAAGATTCATTCTCCATAAAATAATATCATGTATCCAGACTAGTTAAAAAGGTCCAACCCTTCCAGCCACATGTTTGTGACAACCTTCAACAAGCTAAGCAGTGCAACTTCTCCAACAAGGCAAGCAACTCATCAAGATGCAGATTCTACAGATGCTTTTCCCTCTTCCCTGGGCACTCAAAACAATGCATAACATTGCTTCTCAAGGAGGTATGATTGATCCAGGTGGATATCGGTGGCCACCCACCTTTTCCAATTGGCTCAAAACAGTTTTATGACAATTTTGGTAATTTACTATTTTTAGCAGTTTTTAACTTTCAGGGTCATTTTGAGGCCCTAAACAATGCTTTTTTTGGGAAATGAGGTTTGCAATATGTAATTTCCTTTGTTATCATTCCTGAAATGAATTTCCTCGATGATACCTTTCCAACGGGCTATCATACACCTAAAATGGAGATTGTATGCAAAAGTTATGACCCCAAGAAGTTGATGTACTAACTTACCCAAACGAGACCCACATGACTTTTGGCGCTTCATCTCCTAGGGTTAGGTTTTTGGATGTATATGTTTTTTGGCATTCTTTCTTATGGTAAAAATTCCTTCAGAGCCTCATTGTAATCGTCTTCTCGCGAATGCGAGTAGCTGTCACATATCTTCTCAGAGATAAGCTGCCACCATTCTAGCGAGTCTTTCGCTTTGTATTTTTATAGTCTTTGTACATTTATTTCATTAATAGAAATCGTGTATTATTGTATATCTGTGTTTATGGTTGTATCTCTAATACATTTATGTTATATTATTGGATATTTTCAATATCTCTGTGCATTTCTTTATTATATCTCCGCACTCATTTCATGCCAAAAATAATCTGGATCAGTGGTATCAGAGTAGGCTACTCTTGATCATTTTTTCAGTGCATGTCCCTGATGAGGTTTGAGTATATCAAGTTGGGTCTCGATATTGTCTATATTGAGGGAAATCTCTCTCACACAACCAAGAAACCCTCAATGGTAGAAGAAAAGAAAAACGACGGATCAAGCGATCTTATGAATCTGTTGCTTGAGCAAGCTCTCACGTGACAAAGGGACGAAATGATGGAGAATTTTTCTCACATCCTTCAATGCTTGCTGATAGCAACAAAAGAATCTTCACCGAACAACCATTTTGGAGGAACCTTGCCTTTCAAGGTATAATTTAATTTTGATATTCCTATATTTGAAGGATAGATAGATGCAGAGGCCCTAGGCAAATGGTTAACTCTGCTAGAAGGTTATTTCTTTGTTTACAATTTTTCCGACAGAGAAAAGATCACCTTCGCACTCCTTAAAGATCTCCCTCATGTCAAACATTCATCGGAAACTTACTGGGAGAAACTTTCCATAGAGGAATCTGGAATATATGGGGCTGAGCCCACTTGGTATTTTTTGGTGGATTCGGTAAAGGAACAGTATTACCCTGATGGCAACTATGAGGACCAGTACATGAGATGGACCACACTGCACCAAGAGAGGGGCCAAGAAGTTCTAGAGTTCACCAATACCTTACATACCTTTCACACCAAGTTGGGTATCAAAGAGTATGAACGACATTTGGTTCTGAAATACCATGGGGCTCTACACAGATACATCCAAACTGAAATGGAGTTTTTGGACATCTCATCACTCATGCTTCTTATCGATATGTTGTTAAAATCAAATAGAAATTTAAGAACTAGAACAAATGGGAGTTTGGGTCTGCAAATCTGCAAAAACCAAAGTATTCCAAAGACGTCCCTAACAAACAGTCTCCCGAAAACCAGTCAAAGCCACAGGAAAAGAAGGGTCACGGGAAGACAAAGAAGGACACCGGAAAATGGTGTGATCTCCACAAAAGCACCGGGCACAACACCAATGAATGTCTCTCAAAATAGTCATTGGTGGCCGATATCAAAGACAAGGAGTCGAACCCTGATTTATAATATGATTATGAAAATACTGGTAAAAGATAGATCATCGACGCAAACCCCACTGCTATTGTCGCGACCGCAACAATTCAAGCAGAAGAACCAACAGATCCTAAAGAGGGGGAACACATTTTTCATTCATAGATGTGGGTGAAGGGGACACCACTGCATTTTATTGTTGATAGTGGAAGCTAGAAGAACCTCATCTCAATAGAGTTCGTCAAACAGTTGGGATTGTCGACAACACCACACCCACAACCATACAACATCGCGTGGCTTCGCCAAGGATGAGATCTTCGTGTCACCCAGCATTGTTGATTGTCATACGTCATCTAGCCCTTCAAGGATGATGTATTATGTGATTTTTCCCCACTGGATGTCTGTGATGTTCTCTTGGGCTAGACATATATGTGGAGATGCCATGTTTTTTATGAGCCTCGACCCCGGCGTGTCATTGTTTTTTTGGGGGTTCATATCCATAGAATACCAGAGGTAGTTCCGACTACTGTTCCACCTAAACACTGTTGCAAGGTAGTATCTCATACTACAAAATTTAGCTTCTTCACAATCTGTTCAAAAGGTGAACAAAAGGATACTACAACCACTACAGCCTTGGCCCAAGCACCTTCTATCCAACAGAAKCAAGTCAACAAGATTGCAGCAAAGTGTAAAGATTCCTTCTGCAAAAATTAATCTCATGTATCTAGACTGGTTAAAATTGTCCAAGCCTTCCAGCCACATGTTCATGACAACCTTCAACAAGCTAAGTAGCGCAACTTCTCCAACAAGGCAAGCAACTCATCAAGATGTAGATTCAATAGACGCTTTTCCCTCTCCCCCGGGCACTCAACACAATGGAGAACATTTCTTCCTAAAAAGTGAGGATTGAGCCAAGTGGATATTAGTGGCCACCCACCTTTTCCAATAGGCTCAAAACAGTTTTCTGGCAATTTTGGTAATTTACTATTTTTAACAGTTTTTAACTTCCGGGGTCATTTTGAGGCCCTAAACAATGTTTTTTTGAGAAACAAAGTTTGAAAATTATTAATTCCTACAATATTGAGTCTAAAATGAATCTCCTCGATGATACCTTTCCAATGGGCTATCATACTCCTAAAATGGAGATTGTATGCAAAAGTTACGACCCCGGGAAGTTGATTTACTAACTTACCCAAATGGGGCCCACATGACTTTTGGCGCTTCATATCCTAGGGTTAGGTTTTTGGATGTCTAGGGATTTTTTCATTCCTACTTATGGTAAAAATACCTTGAGAGCCTCATTGTAATCATCTTATGGTGAATGTGAGTAGCCATCACATCTCTTCTCAGAGATAAGCTGCCACCATTCTAGCTAGTCTTTCACTCTGTATATTTACAGTCTCTGTATATTTATTTCATTAATAGAAATCGAGTATTACTATATATCTGTGTTTATGGTTGTATCTCTGATACATTTCTATTATATTATTGGATATCTTCAATATCTCTATGCATTTCTTTATTATATCTCCGCTCTCATTTCGTGCCAAAAATAATCTGAATCAGTGGTATCAAAGCAGTCTCCTCTTGATCATTTTTTTAGTGCATGTCCCCGATGAGGTACAAGTATAGCAAGTTGGGTCTCAATATTGTCTCTCTTGAGGACAATTTCTCTCGCACACCCAAGAATCCCTCAATGGTGGAAGAAAATAAAAATGACGGAGCAGACAATCCTATGAATCTGTTGCTTGAGCAAGCTCTCATGCGACAGAGGGACGAAATGATAGAGAATTTTTCCCACATCCTTCAATGCTTGTCAATAGCAATAGGAGAATCGTCATCAAAAAACCACTTTTGGAGGCACCTCACCTTTGAAGTTACAATTTAATTTTGATATTCCTGTATTTGGACAGATAGATGTAGAAGCCCTAGACAAATGGTTAACTCTACTAGAAGGTTATTTATTTGTTCACAATTTTTTTGATAGATAAAAGATCACCTTCACATTCCTTAAAGATCTCCCTCATGTCAAACATTAGTGGGAAACTTACTGGGAGAAAAGTTCCACAGAGGATTCTGGAATATATGGGGTCGAGCTCACCTGGGATTGTTTTGTGGATGCGGTAAAGGAATAGTATTACCCTGTTGACAAGTATGAGGACCAGTACATGAGATTAACCACACTACGACAAGAGAGGGGCCAAACTATTCCGGAGTTCACCAATACCTTCCATACCTTGCACACCAAGTTGGGTATCAAAGACTCTGAATGACATTTGGTTCTGAAATACCATGGGGCTAGAAACAGATACATCCAAACCGAAATGGATTTTCTGGACATCTCATCACGCAGTGTTTCTTATCAATATGATGTTAAAATTGAGTAGCAATTTAATCACCAGAACAAATGGGAGTTCAGGTCTGCAAATCCGCAACAACCAAAGTATGAAAAAGGCAAACCTGACAAAGAGTTTCTCGAAAACCAGTCCAAGCCACAAGTAAAGAAGGGTCAAGGGAAGACAAAGAGGGACATCGAAAAATGGTGCGATTTCCATAAAATCCCCCGGCACAACACCAATGAATGTTGGTCAAAATAGTAATTGGTGGCCGATATCAAAGACAAGGAGTCGAACCCTAATTTAGAATCTAATTATGAAAATACTGGTAAAAGATAGATCATCGACGTAGACCCCACTGCTATTGTCGCTACCGCAACAATTCAACCAGAAGAACCAAAAGATCCTGAAGAGGGGGAGTGCCTTTTTCATTCACAGATGTGCATGAAGGGACACTGCTACATTTTATTATTGATAGCGGAAGCCAGAAGAACCTCATCTCAGTAGAGGTCGTCAAACAATTGGGATTGTCAACAACACCACACTCGTAGCCATACAAAAATGGGTGGCTTCGCCAAGGACAAGATCTTTGTGTCAGTGAGCAATGTCGATTGTCATACGTCATCCAGCCCTTCAAGGATGAGGTATTATGTGATGTTTCCCCACTGGATGTCTGTGATGTTCTCTTGGGCCAGCCATATATGTGGAGATGCCATTCTTTTTATGAGTCTCGACCCCGCAGTCTGATTGTTTCTATGGGGGGTCATCTCCATAGAATACTAGTGGTATTTCCGGCTATTGTTCCACATAAACAATGTTGCAAGGTAGTATCTCATACTACACAATTCAACATCTTCACAATCTATTCAAATGGTTAACAAAAGGATACTACAACCACTATAGCCTCGCCCCAAGCATTTTCTATCCAACATAAGAAAGTCGACAAGATTGCAGCAAAGTGTAAATATTCCTTCTACACAAAAGATTCTCATGTATCCATACCAAGAAATTTATTGTTTGACACTGCTATAAGAAAAGAGGCCATACCATACACAGTTTTTGGTATGCAAATGCATGCTATTTTTGTGGGAAGAAAGGCCATTGTGAGGAAGCCTGCTAGAAGGAGAAAGCTATGTTACATAGGCCTCATTTTTTTCATAATTTGAATGGAAATAAATATTCTCCAANCACCAAGTTGGGTATCAAAGACTCTGAATGACATTTGGTTCTGAAATACCATGGGGCTAGAAACAGATACATCCAAACCGAAATGGATTTTCTGGACATCTCATCACGCAGTGTTTCTTATCAATATGATGTTAAAATTGAGTAGCAATTTAATCACCAGAACAAATGGGAGTTCAGGTCTGCAAATCCGCAACAACCAAAGTATGAAAAAGGCAAACCTGACAAAGAGTTTCTCGAAAACCAGTCCAAGCCACAAGTAAAGAAGGGTCAAGGGAAGACAAAGAGGGACATCGAAAAATGGTGCGATTTCCATAAAATCCCCCGGCACAACACCAATGAATGTTGGTCAAAATAGTAATTGGTGGCCGATATCAAAGACAAGGAGTCGAACCCTAATTTAGAATCTAATTATGAAAATACTGGTAAAAGATAGATCATCGACGTAGACCCCACTGCTATTGTCGCTACCGCAACAATTCAACCAGAAGAACCAAAAGATCCTGAAGAGGGGGAGTGCCTTTTTCATTCACAGATGTGCATGAAGGGACACTGCTACATTTTATTATTGATAGCGGAAGCCAGAAGAACCTCATCTCAGTAGAGGTCGTCAAACAATTGGGATTGTCAACAACACCACACTCGTAGCCATACAAAAATGGGTGGCTTCGCCAAGGACAAGATCTTTGTGTCAGTGAGCAATGTCGATTGTCATACGTCATCCAGCCCTTCAAGGATGAGGTATTATGTGATGTTTCCCCACTGGATGTCTGTGATGTTCTCTTGGGCTAGCCATATATGTGGATATTCCATTCTGTTTATGAGTCTCGACCCCGCAGTCTGATTGTTTCTATGGGGGGTCATCTCCATAGAATACTAGTGGTATTTCCGACTATTGTTCCACATAAACAATGTTGCAAGGTAGTATCTCATACTACACAATTCAACATCTTCACAATCTATTCAAATGGTGAACAAAAGGATACTACAACCACTATAGCCTCGCCCCAAGCATTTTCTATCCAACATAAGAAAGTCGACAAGATTGCAGCAAAGTGTAAAGATTCCTTCTACACAAAAGATTCTCATGTATCCATACCAAGAAATTTATTGTTTGACACTGCTATAAGAAAAGAGGCCATACCATACACAGTTTTTGGTATGCAAAGGCATGCTATTTTTGTGGGAAGAAAGGCCATTGTGAGGAAGCCTGCTAGAAGGAGAAAGCTATGTTACATAGGCCTCATTTTTTTCATAATTTGAATGGAAATAAATATTCTCCAATCAACCAACATACATAAAGGCACATGGAGTGGAGTATGTCAAGAAATCCTTATAGAGGCCACTTTAATTTTTTCCACCATTGGAGGTTGAGTGGACATTGGGGAGAGAAGTGTTGGCAAATTTGCCCAGAGCTTCACCAAATAGTTGGGAAAAAAATGTGGAGAGCGAAGAGTACAGGAGGTGAAGAGATTCTTGCATATCTAATTCAAGGAGAATATTTTTTCCAAGGGGAGATAAAAACACTGGAGGTCTGCATCATTATTGAAGAGGATAGTAGATGGATTCCAACCACTAGGGAAGTACCATTCCAATTTCTACCTACAATTTTTCAATATAAGTTTTCCTTCCTAAAT
>JZKD02S1072881.1:0-13196 GCA_000966675.3 Picea glauca | reverse complement strand
GGGTCTTCTTGAAGATGTGTCTCTATCATTTTTATTTGATTCTAGATGACCATGATTCCTTCCTTTGAGTACTTCTACATAACTCTTACTCTTTTCTTCATTCTTATTTTCTAGCAACCTGGAGTGATTCTCTTCAACATTCTCTATTGATGATGTGAATACTTCTATTTCTTCAACGTTCTTACTGAGTTAGACAATTTTAACTCTTAATGTAACAACTTCTTCTTCAATCTTCTCAAACTCCTCTTCTTTCTTCATCATCCGAATCTTCATGACTTCTTCTGTTCTATTTGCTTCTTCAAGTTGGATTTTCAAGGAAATGATTTCCTTTTCAAGTCTTCTCTCTTCTTACCAAATTTTGCTTCAAGCTTATTTAGGTGCTCAATTATTTCCTTAAGATGATCTGTCAAAATATTCTGTCTCTTATCTGCTTCCTTTCTTCCATCTTCCAAACCCTACTTCTCTTCCATTGCTTCCTTTCTTAGTGTTGCTATTTCAGCGTCCAAACACTGATTTTCTTCCATATGAATATTTTTTATGTTTATTCAATCCTTTTGCCTTCTTCTAGCTGAGCTTTTAGATTCACGACGACTTGATGGGATTCTTCAGAACTTTCTTGAGAATGATTCTTGACTAATTGTTCCTTAATATATTTTCTTTTCTTCCTTTCTTTTGTCAATTCGTCTAAGGAATTGATTAATTTTTCTTCAAGGTCTATGATGCCTTCTTCACAATATTCTTCTTCTGAATCTATCTGACATGATGAGAATATTTCTTCTTGTTCTGCACTTTCACCTTCTTTATCATTCTCTGGATTTTTGATGGGAGATTCCTCAAAGTATAGATTATGTAGCTTATCCCAAATTTCTTTGGTTGATGAACATTTTCCCACTTTCTCTTACTAGATCAAGTAATCCTTCCCAGATGAAATCCATTTCTATTTTGTTTTTGTTTTTTTTAATTCCTTCTTGGCTGCAGTCTTTGGTTTCTTTGTAGCGGTGTATCCTATAAAAATGGATTTCCAAACATCATATCCATGTGTCTGTAAAAATACTCTCATTCTTGTGCTCCATATCTTGTAGTCCAGACCATTCTAACCATTGAATATTGGTGCTCCATTCTTAGTGTACTCCATGATCTTCCTTCTATTGATTAAATTTTTTTCTTTAAGGACCCGCTATGATTCCAATTGTTGGAATACCGAGAGGGGGGGTGAATCATTATGAACACTTTTACCACTTGTAACCATAATATATAAACTTCAACTTAATACAAAATATATCATCAATATATCATGAATGTATCATTAGCATATAAACATAAGAAGCATCACATCAAGTACACAGTACACCAGAATTTACATGGAAACCCAGATGGGAGAAAACCACAAAATGTTTTCTTAGATATCAAATAATACATTCATTAGAAGCACCAAATTCCCAATTCTCCAGCCGCAACTGGAAAGAGGCTATGACCCCTTATTTACAGGCTCCAACCTAAAGGAATATACAACTACCTGAATTCTCTGGCTCCAACCAGAAGGAGGCTACAACCCCCTGATTCTGAGGCTCCAACCAAAAGGAAGCTCCAACTCCCTGATTCTTTGGCTTCAACCAGAAGGAGGATACAACTCTCTTTCCTTTCCCCATCCTGCTACCCTGAAATATAAGTTTAGACCAAATTGTCACTACCACATCACTGCCACTTCCACTGCCAATGTCACATCAACTTGTCAACCTATCACTGTCACTATCAACCTGTCACTATATCCAACATGTCACTGTCACCGATACTCAACTAGATCCTCTCACATTGATCATATACCAAGGACACCTCTCAACTAGATGACCAACATCTACCAAGAATGTACCAATATCACCAACATACCATCACATGATATGTGTCTCAACCATGTACCAAAGCATGTACCAAACCATCAACCTATACCACACCAAACATCAACCGTGTACCACAACCTGTACCAAAAAAAGTGCATCAACCATGCACCAACACTTGTACTAACCCGTGCATCAACGATGCACCACAACTGCACCAAACCATGCATCAACCATCAACTTGTACTAACCCGTGCATCAACCATCAACCTATACTAACCCGTGCATCAACCATCAACTATGTATATCAATACCATACCAAGTACCAATCATGTACCATAACATGTATCAATCTTGTACATCAACACCTGTATGATACCATGTACCAACAATTTATCTCAACCATATACCATATCACTCAATCATGACATACACCAAGTACCATAGGATATATCAAGAAAGTACCATCAATGGTGTACCTCAACCAAGTACCAACATCACCAAGAGATGTATCTCATACATGTGTTGTCATATACCAAGTGTAATCCTCAACAATGTATCAATATCAATGACAACCATACACCATGTGCTAATGCTTCAAGAGTATACCAAGAGTAAGCCTCAAGCATGTACCATAGCATCATCACCATGTAACCAAACCAAATATCAAGATACCAATACAACCAATATGTATTACTACTCAATGCACCATACCTCTATCACCAAGATGTACTATGCATCAACAAGACATGCCTCTCAAGCATGTACCATACCATCACCAAGCATAAGATATAATCACATAAGAATACTTGTGACATGTAGCTTACTTGTTGTACTATAACACTGACCTGTTACTCTTCCATGACCTTCAATATCCTAGTACCAACATTTCCCCCAAATTTGCCTTAGCTTCGCGGGACTAAGACTCCTTGTCACATGGGGCCTCACATGATGTCACTTAGGCAAACCGCGGGGGTGCCTTGTGTGATACCCTCAAGATGACCCACAAGAGACTGCCTAATTAGGGTTTCAGAGAAACCCTAGAACTTTGTAGCTTTTAAACTTTCACTCTTTCCTCGTGCTTTCTCCTCTTCCTCAGACTTGTCTTTAGATTCACCAATAGACCAAAATATTAGACCATAACATTTTCACAAGATATATATTCAATGTAAGTGTGTGTGTGTCATTATGAGAGACTCCTTGAGGTGTTTATATACTTTTTTATAGAAACCTATTTCCTTAATCTTATGGCTTCTAGTACTTTCTTGTCACAACCACTTTACCCATTCATCCATTGACTTGTAACTTCTTAGGGGCTTCTTGACCATTCTTCGAGGCTTCCAACTTCATGAGGGAATATCTCCCTAACTGTGAGGAACCATGAAGAATATCCATCTATGAGTGTGTTACTTGCATTTGCACTATCCTTCGTGTCCATATTCCTCAACCAAGTTTGGGTCCCATAACCACACCTTCGGGGCTTCATGTAGATTTCATCAAATGAACCCATCACATATGTTGACATCAACTAGTCCATCAATGACAATTAACTCACCATCAATCTCAACCACATCTCTATAGCTTCTAGACTTCTCCAAGGGTTGACATCAATGACAACCAACTGTCCAACACTGCGTTGATCTGTGGATTCTTATTCTGATATACAAAAAACTCGTTATCCTTCGTGTTCAACCATTATCCAATATCCTCCTTAGTAGGCCTCCACATCCCCCTTAATCGCATATCCTGGTCCCGACAATGGAACCATTTTTTGGTGCATAGTGGCAAGACCTAAGGTTCAACATTAATTCACCAACAAATCCCAAGACAACGACCCTTTCAGCATCACCCACAACCATGTGAAGTCTCACCCAAGGTACCTATAGGGACTGTAGGAACCGGGTTTCCGTAGTCATGGGGAAATATGAGGCATTCATCCTCATTGTTTACTTAACATTCATTCATATACCATGTGCACAAACTCATAACAACATCATAACATATGAAAAATCCATCCTACTTAACCATTCAATAAGTGTGAATAAACATCATATACGTATTCCTATTAACCATTAGGCATCTCCTACATGAGTGCAATGAATAGAATAAACCAATGTATCATGACAACAAACACATCAATACACTAGAGTTTAACATGGTTCACCCCAAACCGGGCTACGTCCACAACGAATGGATTATTATATTATTCATGTTCAATCCTTACAATGGGTGTGCACCGCGCTCATACAATAATCTTCAGTTAAAACCCAAACCTGCCAAAGCCATTCTATGATGAAGTGCACAGATACCTCTTTGACTGATATTCAACTCACAAGCATACAAAACAACTACTCTCTCTTTTCATTCATCCTCTCTTTCTACCCAAAACCCATACATATTTATACATTGCTATTAGGGCTTATCTCGTTATGAAGTGGTAAAAATGTCCCAAAACACCTAACTAACTTTCGCCTTTTGCACGTTGGCTCCTGAAAATGTGCTAACTATATTATGCACATGTTTCTCCTTTGCTGATTTGTCACACGATCCGCTCCTGCGCGACTCCCAAAACTTACAAAAAATGACCTGATCCAACAATTGACAAGAGGATAGGCTCACTCAAATGATGACTCAACTACAACAAGAGTTGGTAGAAAATGAAGAAACATTGGTCAAGATATAAGAAACTATCCAAGAACATCAAGAAGTAGATCCACCTTACATTTCCATTGTTAAAGACAACAATATGATTGAGACAATTGTGGTAGCTCACCTTCCTTAAACATTTCTAAAGAATCTTTTGTGAAATTCAAAAGCATACCAAAGGCATTGGTTCCAAGCTAATAAGGTAGATGGGCTATGATGGACAAGGAATATGCAATAGAGACAAGGCATCCTAAGCCCCATTGTAGATAAAATGGGGGCCAAGCATGAAGGCTTAGGTTTTGATTACAAAACAGAAAAGGCCACAAACAACAAGATCACATTTGTGAAGAAAAGGGACATGGCAAAGTTGACTTGCTCATTTGAAGGAAGAGTATCAATGAATGAGGGTGCCAACACACCACCACTCCATCCCTCTTGTGGTGGATTATAAAAGAGCGACGATGAGGAGAGTGAAAAGATTCAACCGACTCCAACACTTAGAAGAAGTGGCAAGTATATTAGTTGATTTTTGGAACAAGAAGAATAAGAAGACCAAGAGGCCTACATCAAACAAGACATCCCTTATTTGTCATTGCTGCAAAAAGAATGGACATCGAGCTACCATTGTTGGTACTCAATGGTATGTTCATTCTGTGTGAATAAATACCATTAGGTGGTATCTTGTTGGGATAAGCCAACCACATGCCACAAAGAATATTGTTTTGAGAGGAAGAATGACAAGAAGACTTCCCCAAACCAACAATGAATTCAAATGAAAGGGGAGAAAAGGAGTATGTCAAGCAGTCCATATAGCAGTGCCAAGAAATTTTTCCACCACTAAGAGATGAGTTGACAATGGGAAGAAAAGTGTTGGAAACTTCATTTAGAGCTTCACCATACACTAGTGAAAATTGAGTAATTAGTGACTACATGACCAAAAAAAGTTAGTCACAACAGTTTTTTTAAGTTAAATACTACCAAATTTGAGCAATTTTAAGTGACACAACTAAAAATTACTAGCTTAAATGATGAATTTAGTCGAGGGATAAAAAAATATGTCTAGATAACAACTACATGAATATGAGTTAGTAGTATTGATGTCGATGACTACTACCTCCAATTAATTGAAATGACATGTGTTCAAGTTTCTAATCTTTCATTAATAATCNGTAATTAGTGACTACATGACCAAAAAAGTTAGTCACAACTGTTTTTTTAAGTTAAATACTACCAAATTTGAGCAATTTTAAGTGACACAACTAAAAATTACTAGCTTAAATGACGAATTTAGTCGAGGGATAAAAACATATGTCTAGATAACAACTACATGAATATGAGTTAGTAGTATTGATGTCGATGACTACTACCTCCAATTAATTGAAATGACATGTGTTCAAGTTTCTAATCTTTCATTAATAATCTTGCTTTTGTCATAAACCATGGGCCCTTTCAAAATATAGTTACTTAATATTAACGTACATCAAATTATGTTCAAACTTTTAGAGCCAATATTATCATCATGGTAGTTCTAACTATGATTATTACATGGGATGATCATATGGCCATAAACCTACATATTACTATTTGCAAGCGTAGAACCCAAGTCTGGTGGCGATATTTTAAAATGGAACACAACAGGTTTTTTTTTAACATAAATTTTTGTTTTGCTAGCTACAAGACTTGTGTCCTCATATTCAAATCGCAGCTCCAGGTAACTCACAATTATAAATAAGTATGGATTTCTAAATCACAGTTTGAGTCTCCTTTGGCAAGGTATCAATGGCTCAAACCCTTATGTCCATGCCCATCAAGTTGGAATTTTTTTTTCTCCTCTCTATCATAAGTTACAAGTCCCTACACATATTGATATTTTCCAGAGAACTTTAACATGATTTTCTCATGAATCTAGACTATGATTCGTCCCAATTCCTCTACGATGGCTTAAAAAAAACCGCAAGCAATCAACTTTGCATCATACATTAGTCTAATACATAGAGATTCAAAAGTGAAATTGAAAGAGTTTCATACATAGGAATGTACAAAAGTGTTTGCACTCTTGTATAGAGAGAAAAACAATAATAAATACTTAGAACACCCAGAAATTGGTTGCAAACTAGAAATTTGCTTACAAAAACTCAAAATTTCTCCTTCTCTATTACATATATAGTCTTATTTATTCTCACTCTTTCTCTCTGCAGCTTAGATTTTAGAAATCCTTTTGCTCTCTCTTTATTCTTCATGTTACTCTCTTCCCTTTCTACTAATTATTTATATAATAGTATACAACAGTAGTTTTCTTCTCATTGGGATTCATTGGGATTTATTTTGTGAGAGTGAGTCATATAGAGCTCGTAGTTTCCCTAGAGAAGAATCGCCTCACTGAAATTAAAGTTCCTAGCTGCTCATTGAATAAGAAACTAGAGTGGATATCAAGCCTTGGAATTAGTGAGTATCTCGTTGAGTAAGAAGTAGTTACTCCTACTAGGCACAAATTTCTAATAGACACAAGTAACYSATAAAAAAAATTGAACAAGAACTACCAATCCATTTTTTTAGCACATCATTGGATCTTGGAAGGGGAAAGGTTGACACAAAAACATTTGGATTTTAAATGTGCTTTATTTCTATGCATTATTATGTGATCAATTTGTAAGGATCTACCTTATCCATTAAAGGATCTACCCTACCCATCAAGGTAAAGAAAAACACATTGTAGGAAAACCAAAAAGTTTCAATCTACCTTGGGGATCGGGAGAAAGCTTGCTTTCAAAATCCTTTTTGCAGCTTGAGTGAGACTAATGATTAAGAACATGTGTTTCCTCCTAAGAGGTCACAAGTTCAAATCCAGAGGGGAGTAAGGTATGTATACCTCTGTAGACTTTACCAGTCAAATCGTTGGGGGGAGGAGGTCTCATACACCAATTTGGTGTTTGGCTTGACCGTGACCTTAAAAATAGATTACCATTATGATTGTATGGGTTTAACCACCACTAAGTTTTGAATCAACAAAAATAATCATTGGTGTGAAAATAAAAGTAATCATAAAATATTTTTCACGATTATTGACTTGATGTAAAGCTCCTTCAAATTTCTACCCAAAGGCTTCCATGTAAGTGGCATCCAAAATTTTGTTCAAAATAATGTCAGGGTCGATCATTTTCTTGCTTCACCATTTTTACAAGGAACATGCATTTTCTTCTTCTAATATATTTCCAAAAGGTATTAGCATTGTTTCATCATATCAATTTCAAATATTTTTATTGAAAAAGTTCCAAGACTTTCCATTTCAGGATTGGCCCTCATTGTATTCCAGATTCAACCACAAAATGTTTTCAAGTTTTTATTGAAAAAGTTCCAAGACTTGTCATTTCAAGATTGCCCCTTTTTGTATGTCGGATTCAACCACAGAATGTAATATGTCAAGGTCCAAATTACTAGAGGGACGGGCATCTCATAAATTTTCACAATGTACTGCATAGATGTGACAAGCACACATTTGCAACTTTGTAGGATTCAAGTAGGGTGGACATAATGGAGAATTTATGATATTCTTTTGCACTTGCAATTTTTTTTCCATAATTCATTGTGGCCAAATTCAAACACAAACCCGGTGGCCTACATACAGTTTTGGTTTACCCAACAAGTTTTTTTTTCACAGAAACTGGGAGATTTATTATAAAAAAAGTGTGATCGAAACCGCAAAGAAATTACAAAATATTAGAAATTTCAAGCCAACCTGGTGCCTCAAATAGACAATTGTTACAGACTACTAATGACTTTTTCAAACACTCAAATGAAATCTTGACATAGAACAACCTTAATGAATACACTCTGAAAAAGACTCTAAGGATAAAAGTGAAGAGACATTGCATCTAAATTAACTTGTTGGGGAAGAGATCACTTTTTTGTCTGACTTTGTGTTACCATTGGCTATGATGTTACATGTGCTTTCTTCTTCTTTCTGACTAACGTCCAAACTTCATTAACCAATGTTGGATCATTTGTAATGTCTATGATTCCTAGATTTTATTGATCTAAAGCTTCTTGTTTTTCTTGATCTAATACATTAGCAACATCAACATGATTTGCCCAACATGTCGATGGTTGAGTGGGTTGTTGTATCTCAATTACCTTATCTGAGACCTGAAAGGAATATGCCTCTTTCTCCGGCTTCTGAGTGGATTTGTGGCACGAGATTTGAGATAATAGAGTGTGTTGAATAGGAGGATCTGATTGAGACTAATTTTCACTATTTTGTGGAGGTTCTTTGTAGTCTTTTGAAATTAATTGATGGTCGTCATTAGATCTAACCCACCAAGTGTATTTTTGATGCTTTTTTATCTTCCTGGACCCTTTAGGACAATGGGATGCAAGATGAACCGTTTCAAAAAAATGTATGCAACGCAAGGAGACTCTCTCATAGTCAAGTTTATGAGGCCAAGAGTAATTTTTACCAGTAAGAATAACTTCAGTTGGAAATCCCTTACTAAATTCCATTTCCACACAAATACGAGCATAAGTAGAGGTTTTGTTCCACATAGTTTCATGGCTTGTGAAGTGAAATTTTCCTAGTGCCGAACCAATGGCTTCGAGAGAGGGTAAGCCCCAAAAATGAAAGGGAATATTGGGAAGTCTCACCCAAAATGGGGCCGAGGAGAGAATTTTGGTAGCTGGATTGAAAGAAGGAGACTAGGGTTTCATTCACAAACCCGAGTTTCCCCAAAACCACATACCTGAGTTAAAAACCAGATCTCGATCTTCCTGCATGTCAAAATCAACAATTAAGAAGCCTTTGGCACAAGGATGAATGAAATCTTGTTGTTGCATGATAGGGATCCAAGTAGTAGAGATCCAACTATTAAGATATGCTAACTTTGGCCAAAACCCATTGAAGCGACAGACCAAACTCACAGATCTGTAATATTCCTCCTCCTCATCAACATCTTGTCCCATGGGAATGACAAGAGACGGGGCTTCCTGAACCAGGAGAGACGAAGAAGATGGAGCAAATTCCTCTAAACAATATCCCAAAAACAAGCTCTAGACTGCAAGTTAGAAACCATATAGGAAAAAGAAATGGAAGGAACATCCCCATGACCTGGGGTTGTAGCAACAACGAAAGAGGCTACCTCCATGACAACCAAAGGAGGCTAGAACGGGGATGTCATAGCTGTAGTGCAGGGGCCACGAGAGGCCAGGGTTAAACCCTAGTTGTCACAGACATAAGCCCGAGAGACTCCATCAAGAAATATCATGTTAGTTTACCCAACAAGTTAACAACCATACCATGATGGAGTTATTTATGTATATAGGTAATAATACAGTATTAAGGAATTCAACAAATAAACGAAGATCTTTACCCTTTCACAGCCAAAATAGCAGAAAATAAATTCAATTCCATCTCGATTCCTGGAGCAAATAATTTGCAAGTTGCCATGTTACTCTAGAATATACCAACAAATCTAGGTGTAGCATGTGCATGCCAAGTCCCAAGTTTCAAATAATTTTGTCTACTTCCTGTGGAACCAAGTTTGAGGGCTATTTTTTCTTATAGATAAACAACCATTTGATATTATTGCAAGAAGAGATGCATACCATGTGTTGGTACTCTGTTTTGTCAGCTAGAAAACATCTAAACCTATGTCCTTTTTACCCTATTATCTCTCTTTTTGGCACATTTTCCATCCATCTTGGCTTAATAAAGACATTCAAAAGGCATATTAGGTCATTTCTTAATTAATCAAAATTTGGATTGTGTTAATGATTGCATAATTAACTATGTTCTTGTAATCCTTCGTTTGTTTAGATGGTTGCAGAATGGTATGGAGGAAATGGGCACGTGGGTTATGATCCATGTCTTCATACTATGATGCATGTCCTTTTAGATGTGAGTAAAAGAGCCAAAAACCCTTCTTTCAACGCTCTAGTCAACGTGGGTATCTACAAGAAATTCCACAACAACAAAAAAGAGATTCAAGCTTATGAAATCAAGGAATAATCACTCAATCAAGATCGAATCGTCTTTATTTAGAAGCTAGTTGATTATATCATTACTCTATGAGAGTATTTCTAGGCTAGATGTTATATTTCACTTTGTATAAATAAGCTAAAAATGAAGCTTTAAGGGGAATTCAAATAGGGATAGAACCTCTTAACTCAAGTTTGTAAATAGTTTTTGTGATCAATATAAGAGCTCTAACTTTCTTCAGTTAATTGTTTTCTTCCTATGCATGTGCCAAGCCCGAAGGGCCCCCTTGCTCTAGTTCATGTCACTTTTGTAAATTGTTGTGCATACCTTTGTTTTTCTACAACTTCTTATTTTGGTAAATCATTTCACTCTCTTCTTTACAAATCAACTCTTTAATTTCTAGATTTAAATTCATATTTTATTTCAATTTTCATTTGATTTAATTAATAGATGATTGATTCCCTTAAAACCTTATAAACTCATCGCACTTTGTTCCCCCCTCTGGCACACATTTCAAAAATAGTAAGGCAGAACATATCGTCGTCGGAAGATATCCTTACGACCACCTACAAACCCAATTCTTTAACAAAATTCGACGACGATATGATCAGATGACTCTTTCCGATCGACTCTACCCGGACGACGGCATGATCAGAAGACATATTCCCTCTTTAATTTATCTCTTCTGTCGCACGCCAATGGTAATAAACATTGGACTCCCCGGGAGAAATTTAATGATGAACTGTACAAATCTGACTAAGTCGAAGCTGTAACGCGTGTAATATTAATTGCACAGGGTTTGGGGGAAACAAAAATTTAACAACCCGGTTAAGACATAATCGACACTCCACTGTTTGAAAAGATGGTAAAACATGAACGTCGTGCATGTACACGAGCTAGGTAAATTCCACTACGAACTATAAATATCATGCTATTAGGTATGTATTTTACAAAGTTTGAAACTATTGTTATCTATAACAGAGGAGAAGATGGAGTAACTTTGTATTGTGTGACAATGTACACAGGTGAATAAGATGTCTCGGATGTAAACAAGAAAAGCAAAGAACTAGGGAGTTGTCGGGCCTTCCCCAGTTCCTAGATCAGATTCTTTTAATATTACTGGTACGAATAACCATGATGGGAGGGAGCATTATGAAAGATATTTTGATATATACAACATGTTCCAGAATGAAAAGTATACATCCGTTGATGAAGACATCGAAGAATACAAAAATATCAGGAGAAGTGACATCCATATTGTAGCATCTCTCCCAACGCTTTTTTCCTACAATGATGTTGAAAGATGGTGTTTTGCTCACCTACAGACAATGGAAACAATGATAGTCAATGCTTCTGGCATTTCAATTGCATCTCTCAAGTTCGAGGATATCAGGATTCCGTACAAAACCTCAGAGCCCACGACCCACGATGTCACTAAACGAATCGTTTCTAGATAAATTCAAATCAATCATAAAGATTTTGAAACTTTGATGGAAGATTGGTTTGTAGACGAAGAATAGCCAGTGAAAAAGGGAGAAAGGCATATTCATGCACAATACCTAAAGGACCCATAAAGAGTGTTCAATGCGATGATCTATAGGTTATACGACGATGAGACAAGCACCCATTTTAGGATGGAATGGTTTTCGATGGAATACACAATGGCTAAGACAGGGAAAGCATTCAATTGGGCCAACATCTTATCCTTTTGTATCGTGACTCAAAATTGGGAGGCCCAAGCTATGAAAAATCTTGGCTTTTACACGATATCTTATCTCATAGATGCAAATTGTGTAGCACACAAGTTCCCTGCTTTCAATTGGGCTTGGAATCCAAGCCACCCCGCAATTCATGTGTATTGTTCTCAGTTGTGGGAGGTGAACTATAAAGAACACATGTATGATATTTGTGATTATATCCTAGCTCCTTTACACAAAGCCATTTTTGGGTTTCATCCACATCAAATATCCACATGGGATAGGAGATCGGTACATGAAGAAATACTACACCTATATCAGGATATTTGGAGCCACCAGACCACCTCGCCTGTTGCCCAAATATGTACCCGATAATTTGTTGGCCATAGATGTAGCCTATCAAACAATAGAAAAAGGGGCCACTGCATACTTATCAGAGAAAAATAAAAATAAAAATGGCCAAATTTCCCTCTACACATAGGCCAATACTCCTTGTGGAATAAGAGACATGTTGAAAAGGAAGCTGAAGTTTTAAAAGATATATGTTTATGCACTGGAAACAAGAAAGGACATGATCCCCAAAATATAATATACAAGCATATAAAGGCTATCAATATAACACAAGAAACAGTCCATGAGGTCAATTATGTTGAGGATATCTTCCGAGGAGCCTCATATTTTGAAGAAGTATTAGATAGAATCCCGAATGAATTATCCAAACAAAAACTTCACAAAGATGAATATGCAAACAACATTTTGGTGACAAAACAGTTCAAAACACTATTCAAACAAGATAAAGATAAACGAGAGGACAAGGAACTGGAAAGGAAGCAGAAAGAGGAAGAAAGATTAAGGAAAGCAAATGAAGCAAAAGAGAAGTACCAATAGAGAAAGAAAGCATAAGCAGAGAAGAAATAGGTCGAGATGAATAAAGGTAAATATTTAGTTTCGAAGGGAAATGGAAAAGAAACAAGTAACCTTGGGGCAAAAAAAAAAACTCAAGCACATAAAGAGAATGCGATGAAGGAGAAGGTAGATGAAAAACGGACC
>JZKD02S1072880.1:188501-198932 GCA_000966675.3 Picea glauca | reverse complement strand
ATAGCTTCTAATCATCATCCTTGAAGTTCTTCTTTTGTAATATCCTGGGTGCCTTCTTGAGTTCAAACATTTCTTTCTTTCTGACTTCATACTGGATCAACCTGCTCCCTCTGCATCTACAAGAACGGTACTGGAGCAACCTGTAGTTACCTGCATCTCATCAACTATATCTGAGTATCCATCTTTTTCTTCATCTTGAACATTTCTATTCTGCATCTTTAGGAGCCTCTTGCTCCTATATAAATACTGGATATTGTCTGGGCTTTACTGACTGTCACCTTATCATACGTTCTTCTCATGCTGTCTAACTTTTGAAATAAATATTTTATCTCTTTCTTTATCCTTTTCTTTGATAAGTCTGCATAGACATTGAAATAAAACGAGGTTAATTAACTTTCTCACAAAAAATCTAACTTGTAATGATAAGGTAAACTAGATACTAAAAATAAACATGAATACTTATCTTTTGTTTTTGTGTGGGGAGGCTCTACGGACTCCACCATTTGCTATNTGAGACTTTTGGTGGTTTAGAGGACCCTAACATCTTGGGAATGGTGTTTTGCAATCCAAGCTGTATTTCTTTGTTTGCTTGTTCCTCTCTAAGGGTTCTTGATGCTTTTCGACCCGACCTTCTAGGAAAGTTTTCCTCCGATGCCCTGTCGTTGATCTCCTCATCAATCGAATAGTTTGTATCCGAATCGCATGCCCTTGCATTAGAGAAGGAGACCTCCGCATCTTTGAAGTTTTCCACTTCCTCCAATCCTAAGATCATTGATCCTGATTTTTCCCAATGGGGTTTACTAGGGTTAGTTTTCTTTTCTTCTCTCGCTTTAATGTTTAGCTTTTCCTTGTAGGAGCCTGTCCCTGAAGGGGCATGGATTGAAGGATGCTCCTTACTTACTCCGACTAGGTCAATAATTTCCACAATGGAAGGGGATTCCTTATCTTGGAGCTGTGAGAGTGCATCAAAGTTGTTTTTTTGAGAGACCCCCACAGAGGGAGATGGTCTCAAGGGATTGACTACCTCAGATGAAGAGGGCCCAAGACTTGCTGGATTTTTTGGTGCATTCCCAAATTTCCTCTGAACAATCGTCCATTGGTCTTCAGATCCACTACCTGGATGCTGTTATGGAGGGGCCTTCTTGCAGGAGTTTTTTGCAAGATGGCCATATTCATGGCAGATTTTGCACTTAAAGGGTAGTTGTTCGTAGTCTAGTTGTTGAACATGCTGCCAACTGTCTAAATGGATGATTATTTCTTCCGAGATACCTTTCTCCATATCAACTTCAACACAAATTCGAGCACAGGAGAACACATTTTCTTTGGGCTCTGCTCGGTCAATATATTGACCCAAGGAGTTACCAATACAATGCAGAGCATCATCACTCTAGCAATGAAGGGGAAGATGAGGAAGACGAACCCATATTGGGACTATTGAGGGCACATCATTTTCGGGATTGAAATTGGGAGTCCATTTATTCAAGTACATCCCTCTTGCCCCAAGAAAGTATGGTCCGTTGCGGAAGATCAGGTCCTTGTATTCCTTGAGCTCAAAGAGGAATGCATAATATCCTCGACTTAAGGAATGGCTTAAGGAGCCCTTGATGAGAGGAATCTAGTCTTTTTGAAGCCAAATAGCAACAAATTTCAGGGATGGCTGGATGCCAGAAAATTGGCCTATCAATTCATGTTCTGTCAGGGCCAGCGCTTTTTTCCTCTAAGTTGAGGATGGGAGCTCGAAATTTGGTTTATTTATTCTTGTTGGTCATAATATTTAGTTTATTTATTCTTGTTGGTCATATATTGTATTTTGCAATATGCTTTCAGGTAACTTAATGCTGCACCCCCACCACAGATTGGTGTCGCTGATAATAATTTTTAGTTCCATTAACCTTTCTTTTGGTCATTTTTTAGACATTAATAACATAATCTTATCTGAAGTTGCAAATCTATCCATCCTCAAGTTTTGCGAGTACTGTGTTTGCTTTTGATTCTGAAGGAGTTGTTGAAAGATTTGTTTTCTTGTTCACTTCTCTATTTTCTTGGATTATTATATGAAAATTCTCGTATAACTTATAGAGACACAGTCAACTGCCAGGGGTAAGATGCACCTCCTGTTTTGGATTATTTTCGACACGAAATGAGAGCGGAGATATAATAAAGAAATGTATAAAGATATCTCAAATATCCAATAATATAACATAAATGTATCAGAGATGCAACCATAAACATAGATATATAGTAATACACAATTTCTATTAATGAGCGAAAATGTACAAAGACTTTAAAAATACATAGTGAAAGACTCGCTAGAATGGTGGCAACTTATCTCTGAGAAGAGATGTGACGACTACTTGCATTTGCAAGAAGATGGATTACAATGACGCTCTAAAGACCTTTTTTAACATAAAGAAAATCCAAAACCCTAACCCTGGAAGATGAAAAGCCAAGAATTTTGTGGACCTAGTTTTGGGTAGTTTGGTGTATCAACTTCCCAGGGGCGTAACTTTGGCATACAATCTCCATTTGGGGTGCACGATAGCTCGTTGGAAAGGTATCATCGAGGAGATTCATTTTGGGGGCTCAATCAGAGCCTTCGACTATCATTGAGGTGCTCGATCCCGAAAAAACTTCATTTAGGCCATCAAAATGGCCCTAGAAGTTTAGGAACCAAAAACCTGCTAAAAATAGTAAGTTTCCAGAAGACTGTTTTGTGCTAGTTGGAATAGGTGGGTGGCCACCGATATCCACCTGGATCACCTCCAGTTTGCAAAGCTCAAAGTTCTAGTTCTTTAGTTTCAACATTTCACGTATGTAATTCTTATGAATTCTAGGTATGCATTCTTAGGCTTTGCAAACTTGAGGTCTGAGACCTGGATTTAGATGGGTTTGTTCAATGCAACCATTGCACCGTCCAGATTCGAAATGTTGTTGCATGGACACAAATACACACACAAAGACCTCATGGGTTAAGCTACCCCTACCCGAGCTATAGAATGCACTTTGATTTGCTCGGTGCATTTAAAAGGAATGAAATTGCCATGGTAAGCCATGATTACATCAAATAGTCCTTTTCCCTACCTCCCTAGCTATTGCATCTGACTTTTTACAGTCCTTTTGTTTTAGTTCACAATGTTTTCTTCGGGACATCAGATGAGCCGAACATTGAATGGATTTTCAGTCTAAAATGGAGAATTTATGAATTTTAATTAGCATTTTTTTGGTAAATCTTCAAACATTTTGGCACATCTTTTGGTAGTAACCCCAAATCTCGAAATGACAGTCTACCGGTGAAATTGTAACATTTATTTACTAAGGTCTTTAACCGAGACCAGACTTTCTTACCAAATCGACACTCTCAAAAACAAGGTCAACATCTTCTGAATTCTCACAATAGCTGTAATTTTCATTTGTCAATACTCTTTTATGAAACGTTTCTTTAGCTGAAAACAACCTGTATAGCATGAACCAGGCYAGGAGCCTCATTTTGAAGGAAACCTGGASATCCCAAATAGCTGGCACTTTTTTGTGCCATTTATGTTTGTCATCATTGAGATTATGAGCATAGTTACAGGGCTCGGTGGAGTATTCCGAGTACTCCCATGTGCAGGTCGGCTTGACAAAAAAAACAGAAAGTCAAACTGGCAACTGAAAGTCTTGGTCAAATTGGTGAGCATCATTTGATGCAATGGGTGCTAAGTAGACTATTCAATATCATGAGAAATTTGGTCATTCTGACCATGGCTCNAAGATGAGGAAGACGAACCCAGATTGGGACTATTGAGGGCACATCATTTTCGGGATTGAAATTGGGAGTCCATTTATTCAAGTACATCCCTCTTGCCCCAAGAAAGCATGGTCTGCTGCGGAAGATCAGGTCCTTGTATTCCTTGAGCTCAAAGAGGAATGCATAATATCCTTGACTTAAGGAATGGCTTAAGGAGCCCTTGATGAGAGGAATCTAGTTTTTTTGAAGCCAAATAGCAACAAATTTCGGGGATGGTTGGATGCCAGAAAATTGGCCTATCAATTCATGTTCTGTCAGGGCCAACGCTTTTTTCCTCTAAGTTGAGGATGGGAGCTCGAAATTTGGTTTATTTATTCTTGTTGGTCATAATATTTAGTTTATTTATTCTTGTTGGTCATATATTGTATTTTGCAATATGCTTTCAGGTAACTTAATGTTGCACCCCCACCACAGATTGGTGTCGCTGATAGTAATTTTTAGTTCCATTAACCTTTCTTTTGGTCATTTTTTGGACATTAATAACATAATCTTATCTGAAGTTGCAGATCTATCCATCCTCAAGTTTTGCGAGTACTGTGTTTGCTTTTGATTCTGAAGGAGTTGTTGAAAGATCTGTTTTCTTGTTCACTTCTCTATTTTCTTGGATTATTATATGAAAATTCTCGTATAACTTACAGAGACACAATCAACTGCCAGGGGTAAGATGCACCTCCTGTTTCGGATTATTTTCGACACGAAATGAGAGCGGAGATATAATAAAGAAATCTATAGATATATCTCAGATATCCAATAATATAACATAAATGTATCAGAGATGCAACCATAAACATAGATATACAGTAATACACAATTTCTATTAATGAGCGAAAATGTACAAAGACTTTTAAAATATAGAGTGAAAGACTCACTAGAATGGTGGCAACTTATCTCTGAGAAGAGATTTGACGACTACTTGCATTTTCAAGAAGATGGATTACAATGACGCTCTAAAGACCTTTTTTAACATAAAGAAAATCCAAAACCCTAACCCTGGAAGATGAAAAGCCAAGAATTTTGTGGACCCAGTTTTGGGTAGTTTGGTGTATCAACTTCCCAGGGGCGTAACTTTGGCATACAATCTCCATTTGGGGTGCATGATAGCTCGTTGGAAAGGTATCATCGAGGAGATTCATTTTGGGGGCTCAATCAGAGCCTTCGTCTATCATTGAGGTGCTCGATCTCTAAAACCTGCTAAAAATAGTAAGTTTCCAGAAGACTGTTTTGTGCCAGTTGGATAGGTGGGTGGCCACCAATATCCACCTGGATCACCTCTAGTTTGCAAAGCTCAAAGTTCTAGTTTTTTAGTTTCAACATTTCACGTATGTAATTCTTATGAATTCTAGGTATGCATTCTCAGGCTTTGCAAACTTGAGGTCTGAGACCTGGATTTAGATGGGTTTGTTCAATGCAACCATTGCACCGTCTAGATTCAAAATGTTGTTGCATGGACACAAATACACACACAAAGACCTCATGGGTTAAGATACCCCTACCTGAGCTATAAAATGCACTTTGATTTGCTCGGTGCATTTAAAAGGAATGAAATTGCCATGGTAAGCCATGATTACATCAAATAATCCTTTTCCCTACCTCCCTAGCTATTGCATCTGACTTTTTACAGTCCTTTTGTTTTAGTTCAGTCTAAAATGGAGAATTTATGAATTTTAGTTAGCATTGTTTTGGTAAATCTTCAAACATTTTGGCACATCTTTTGGTAGTAACCCCAAATCTCGAAATGACAGTCTACCGGTGAAATTGTAACATTTATTTACAAAGGCCTTTAACTGAGACCAGACTTTCGTACCAAATCAGCACTCTCAAAAACAAGGTCAACATCTTCTGAATTCTCACAATAGCTATAATTTTCATTTGTCAATACTCTTTTATGAAACGTTTCTTTAGCTGAAAACAACCTGTATAGCATGAACCAGGCTAGGAGCCTCATTTTGAAGGAAACCTGGACATCCCAAATAGCTGCCACTTTTTTGTGCCATTTATGTTTGTCATCATTGAGATTATGAGCATAGTTGCAGGGCTCGGTGGAGTATTCCGAGTAGTCCCATGTGCAGGTCAGCTTGACAAAAAAAGAAAAGTCAAACTGGCAACTGAAAGTCTTGGTCAAATTGGTGAGCATCATTTGATGCAATGGGTGCTAAGTAGACTATTCAATATCATGAGAAATTTGGTCATTCTGACCATGGCTCATTCTTAATGACTCTCTACTTAGATAATCCCAAAAATTATATATCATATGTTGGACTGTAAGTAGATAATCCCAAAAATTATATATCATATGTTGGACTGTGGAAGCTCCTTAGTTGCATAAAATAAATAGTTAAGGAAKCTTTAAATGAATAGTTCATAAGGCACAATACTTGATAAGGTTTTGCAAATGGGGTAGCAAGATAAGTGGACTTGACTGTTGGAAAAACTCCATAGTTAAGTGCACTTGAGCCAGAGGAGTCTTGGGATGGGTGATSTCCAGGGAATTCCTGGTTACCWGGTCCAATGAGTGCTAAGTGTACCATCCAATATAATGAGAAAATGAGAAATTTGGTCATTCGGACTAATGCTCATGAGATATGGGTCATGCTTAATAACATGTGAGATATGTTGGACTGTGGAAACCACTTAGTTGCTCAAGCTGGTTAAACTCCTATAACTTGTCAAGTTTGACTGTGATTCAGCAGAGGCTGGTAAGCCTTGGCCGTACTTGGCAAGTTTGATCAAAGAGTTAGCTGAGTCATGCAACAAAGTTTTGCAAGGCTTGGCTGAATTTGACCCTTATTGCCCAAGCCAAAACAAAACACATTTTTCTGAAGAAAAATATCTTAAGGCTGAGCTTTACGCCAAGGAGTTTCTATGTTTGAGCCAAATTCTTACTCTTTCAGTTTTCCGAGTTGTTCCAGAGAGTCTTGTGACTTTCATTCACTTTCTATTAAGTTTAATTTGATAGGAGTTTTGAGGATCGTCTTCTTGCACTACCCTTTTGTCTTGTGTATTGAGATAGGTGCCCTATAATGCCAGATCCAATTCCTCCAATTCTGGGACGGGGGGCAACAAGTCCAATCTCGGTCTTCTCTTCTCCAGGAAAGGCTTCACAAACATTCCTAAAAGCAGCTTTGTCCACTTCCTGTTTCTAAGAGGTAAAATTTACTGGTTGCTTTGGCAACCCCTCAGACCTATTATATTGTAAGCTTTATATGATGATGGCAGCCAACATGGTTTTTGGTTTTAGGAAGGTATCTTATGTTTTTTACAAAATAACCCAGTTGTTGCTGATGTTTCTTTCCGTTTTAATTTGTTTAAGATACAAAGTATGGTGTAGCTTGGGCCATGCAGAAATTATGTTGTAGATTTTTTATGGCTTGGTCTTTAGTGCCGTTTCTGATAGTGAAACTACTTAAAGAACTTATTCTTGTTCAGATTTTGGATTCTATATAAGCAATTGTCTCTTTATGAATGCCAGGTGCTTTCCGAAACAATATCATTTTCATCACGGTCTCACAGTCCCCCAAACATAAAGGTAATTTTGGAGACTATGTGGGCCAAGATTCTTCGCAGGAAGAAATCTGAATTTCAGAGTGTGGAGGTTGCAGGTAGCTGTCTGCAAGAGCATCTGCTGAAGCAAACTAAGCCAACTCTGGTGGTGTTGGATGATGCCTGGTCTAGGTTAAATTTGGAATTTTTGTTATTTGAAGGTGAGGGTTATAAGACCCTTGTTACAAGCTGAGTTCGTTCTACCATCCCCACAACCACCTCTACCAAAATTTATGAATTGCCAGTGCTGGATGATGCCGATGCTCTATCCCTCTTTTGCTTTTAGGCTTTTAGACAAAAATCAATTCCAAATAATGCCGATGTGCTTTTGGACAAAAATCAATTCCAAGTAATGCAGATGAACATCTAGTAGCAGGTATGCCTCTTACAGTACTGGAATGCATTTATATGCAATATATTATTATACTAAGTTTGGTGATTTCAATATACACCATCATGCTAAAATGTAAAAAATTACAAGCTATAGTGGCATATCCCTATGATTGGATTTCATTCCACATTCATACTTACTACTCTATTGATGACGTTCGAATCAGTGTTCCATTTAAAAAGATTCTAGACATATACTCGTTAGTTCTTTAATAGAATCAGTTTTTCCAAAAAAGCTATACATTCATCTTCGTAAGCGACAAAACAAAACCTGTGAATGGGATTTTAATCTTATTAGGCAAGAGATTCTTGCTTTCAACAACAAAAATATGTGTTTGATTGGGTTTGATTGACGTGGAGGGGTCCCTTGTCCCACAAACATGGGGTCTCATACACCAAAAATAAAACCCGTGAATGAGATTTTAATCTTATTAGGCAAGAGATTCTTGCTTTCAACAACAAAAATACGTGTTTGATTGGGTTTGATTGACGTGGAGGGGTCCCTTTTCCCACAAACATGGGGTCTCATAATACTCATACACCAATTTGGTGTTTGGCTTGGCTATGATCTTAAAATTAGATTATTATTATTATTTGTGTTTCCACTTATTGTTGTTGATGTATGAATCACAGGTGCAAGCAGAATGTAAAGGCTTGCCAGTTGCTCTGAAGGTGATCAGAAGCTCTCTGCATGGTGAGCCTTGCCCAGTGTGGAAGAGTGCCAAGAACAAGCTTCTAAATGGGAAGTGAATATCAAATTATCACAAAGAAGGGATTCATAGATGCTTGGAAAGCAGTATTGATGTCTTGGATGCTAGGAAGCACAGGAGTGCTTCTTAGACTTGGGGTCCTTTCCAGAGGATAGAAAAATATCTGTGGATGCATTATTGGACATTTGGGTTTATGTGCGAAAGATGGATTGGCACTATGCTTTTGTCATCTTGTTGGAACTTGCAAGTAGGAATCTGTTGAATTTAACAAGCAATCTCAGGTAAGTGCCTAGTCTTCTATTTGTTGTGTGCTCCAGATCTTTGATATTGGCTTCTTCTCTTATACATTGTGTGTTCTTGGTAATTGGATATACCAGGAGTCGAGCAACCAATTATGAATGTGCTTCTGAGCTGTACTTTTCTCAGCATGATGTAATGCGAGAGTTGGCCCTACATTTGGCATCCCGAGACTGGATAGTTCATAGGAAGAGGTTGTTTATGCCTAAAACGGAGCACAGTTTGTCAGGAAAATGGGAGCTGCTCAAAGATCAAGCGTTTGATGCCAAAGTTGTTTCCATTCACACAGGTGGGTGAGTTTAGCAGCTTGTTTGCGGCATACATACTTGTTTGCGGCATACATACTTGCTTCCAAAAACAGTTTGTCAGGAAAATGGGAGCTGCTCAAAGATCAAGCGTTTGATGCCAAAGTTGTTTCCATTCACACAGGTGGGTGAGTTTAGCAGCTTGTTTGCGGCATACATACTTGCTTCCAAAAACATTGTAGTCAAAAAAATTGTACTGGAATTGCTGCTTTTTTTCTCTGGTCCTTGAGAGTTTCATGCCAACAAAGAAGTTTAACTAACAAAGGGCATAGACAGACACTGTCATGGACCTGACCTAGAAACCCCAGAGAGCCGGATAAGGATAAACTTATGAGGTTCTTTAGAAGGGGAATTTTTAAGGATCATACTTAATTTAAAGTGTAGAAACTTTGGTGAATCTTACTAATTCTTAAAATGTCAAATATAAAATGTTGATCATATTGTAAAAAGTCTGGATAAGGATAATCCTATGAGGTTCTTTAGAAGGGAAATTTTTAAGGATCATACTTAATTTAAAGTGTAGAAACCTTGGTGAATCTTACTAATTCTTATAATGTCAAATATAAAATGTTGGCCATATTGTAAAAAGTTTGAATAAGAATAATCTTATGAGGTTCTTTCGAAGGGAAATTTTTAAGGATCACACTTAATTTAAAGTGTAGAAACCTTGGTGAATCTTACTAATTCTTAAAATGCCAAATATAAAATGTTGGCCATATTGTAAAAAGTTTGGATAATGATAATCTTATGAGGTTCTTTAGAAGAGAAATTTTTAAAGATCATACTTAATTTAAAGTGTAGAAACCTTGGTGAATCTTACTACTTCTTAAAATTGCCAAATATAAAATGTTGACCATATTTTATAAAAATATTCAAATTTTTAAAGATTTTATATAGTTTCTATAAAATTTTGGCCAAATTTTTGAAGATTTTATATAAAACTTTGGACATATTTTATAAAAATATTCATTTTTTTAAAGATTTTATATAAAACTTTGGCCTATTTTATAAAAATATTCAATTTTTTAAAGATTTTATATAGTTTTTATAATTGGTAATTTTTAAAGTAAAACAATTTTATCTTATAGAATTTGGGAGAGAATGATTTTTAGAAAAAAAATGAAAATTGATAAATCTTTTTGGAAAAAAACATGAAAAATTAGCCCACCACCAAATTTAAGGTCTAAAATTTTCTATGTTAATGTTTATCACCAAATAAGTATTTTTTAAGCACTTTTGCCAAAACTGCACTTTTCCATGAAAAAAATTACCTCAAATTTATAAAGACAAATTTATAAAGAGTATAAATCCATTTACAATATAGATCTTGGCAGCCTTGCACGCAAGGACGATCGAATATATGACCCAACGATATTCTAGAGACATAATACGAAGAGAATAC
>JZKD02S1072880.1:159210-188491 GCA_000966675.3 Picea glauca | reverse complement strand
TAACTATGGAGTTTTTCCAACAGTCAAGTCCACTTATCTTGCTACCCCATTTGCAAAACCTTATCAAGTATTGTGCCTTATGAACTATTCATTTAAAGCTTCCTTAACTATTTATCTTAGGGGCTTTCACAGTCCCACATATGATATATAATTTTTGGGATTATCTAAGTAGAGAGTCATTAAGAATGACCCATGTATCATGAGCCATGGTCAGAATGACCAAACCAAATTTCTCATGATATTGAATAATCTGCTTAGCACCCATTGCATCAAATGATGCTCACCAATTTGACCAAGACTGTCAGTTGCCAGTTTGACTTTCTTTTTTTTTGTCAAGCCGACCTGCACATGGGAGTACTCGGAATACTCCACCGAGCCCTGTAACTATGCTCATAATCTCAATGATGACAAACATAAATGGCACAAAAAAGTGCCAGCTATTTGGGATCTCCAGGTTTCCTTCAAAATGAGGCTCCTGGCCTGGTTCATGCTATACAGGTTGTTTTCAGCTAAAGAAACGTTTCATAAAAGAGTATTGACAAATGAAAATTACAGCTATTGTGAGAATTCAGAAGATGTTGACCTTGTTTTTGAGAGTGTCGATTTGGTAAGAAAGTCTGGTCTCGGTTAAAGGCCTTAGTAAATAAATGTTACAATTTCACTGGTAGACTGTCATTTCGAGATTTGGGGTTACTACCAAAAGATGTGCCAAAATGTTTGAAAATTTACCAAAAAAATGCTAACTAAAATTCATAAATTCTCCATTTTAGACTGAAAATCCATTCAATGTTCAGCTCATCTGATGTCCCGAAGAAAACATTGTGAACTAAAACAAAAGGACTGTAAAAAGTCAGATGCAGCAGCTAGGGAGGTAGGGAAAAGGATTATTTGATGTAATCATGGCTTACCATGGCAATTTCATTCCTTTTAAATGCACCGAGCAAATCAAAGTGCATTCTATAGCTCCGGTAGGGGTAGCTTAACCAATGAGGTCTTTGTGTGTGTATTTGTGTCCATGCAACAGCATATTGAATCTAGACGGTGCAATGGTTGCATTGAACAAACCCATCTAAATCCAGGTCTCAGACCTCAAGTTTGCAAGTCCTGAGAATGCATACCTAGAATTCATAAGAATTACATACGTGAAATGCTGAAGCCTGAAACTATAAGAACTAGAACTTCGAGCTTTGCAAATTGGAGGTGATCCAGGTGGATATCGGTGGCCACCCACCTATTCCAACTGGCACAAAACAGTCTTCTGGAAACTTACTATTTTTAGCAGGTTTTCGGTTCCTAAACTTCTGGGGCCATTTTGACGGCCTAAATGAAGTTTTTTCGGGATCGAGCACCTCATTGATGGCCGAAGGCTTTGATTGAGCCCCCAAAATGAATCTCCTCGATGATACCTTTCCAACGAGCTATTGTGCGCCCCAAATGGAGATCGTATGCCAAAGTTACGCCCCTGGGAAGTTGATACACCAAACTACCCAAAACTGGGTCCACAAAATTGTTGGTTTTTCACCTTCCAGGGTTAGGGTTTTGGATTTTCTTTATGTTAAAAAAGGTCTTTAGAGCGACATTGTAATCCATCTTCTTGCAAATGCAAGTAGCCGTCACATCTCTTCTCAGAGATAAGTTGCCACCATTCTAGCGAGTCTTTCACTCTGTATTTTTACAGTCTTTGTACATTTTCGCTCATTAATAGAAATTGTGTATTACTGTATATCTGTGTTTATGGTTGCATCTCTAATACATTTATGTTATATTATTGGATATTTGAGATATCTCTATACATTTCTTTATTATATCTCCGCTCTCATTTCATGTTGAAAATAATCCGAAACAGGAGGTGCATCTTACCCCTGGCAGTTCACTGTGTCTCTGTACGTTATACGAGAATTTTCATATAATAATCCAAGAAAATAGAGAAATGAACAAGAAAACAGATCTTTCAGCAACTCCTTCAGAATCAAAAGCAAACACAGTACTCGCAAAACTTGAGGATGGATAGATCTGCAACTTCAGATAAGATTATGTTATTAATGTCCAAAAAATGACCAAAAGAAAGGTTAATGGAACTAAAAATTACAATCAGCGACACCAATCTGTGGTGGGGGTGCAGCATTAAGTTACTTGAAAGCATATTGCAAAATACAATATATGACCAACAAGAATAAATAAACTAAATATTACATCAATCAAAAGGAAAGAAGGGAAAAACAAACAGGAGATCACGCTTTTCAGCAACAACCCCATTATCAAAGAGCAAACAAAGTATCTTTGAGGATATAAAAATGGTTTGAATAAATGAAAACCCCAATCACCTTTAATTTCTTGGTCATCAAAGAGGGCCAATGCCATAGTTGTTTTGCCAATGCCCCCCATACCTCTCTCTGGAGAAGAATTCTCTTCAAATTCCAAGTATTTTTCTCCAACCCCACGACAAAATCAGACTTCATCGAGCCATTATAAGTTTATAACAAGGGATTAGAAGTTCAGGACCCAAAAATTACTATAAATCTAACTTTATGCTTCCCTCTACAAAAACCCTAGCCTGGCTCCCTCTCATTCCGATTGCGATGGATGCCTCTTTCGGGGGGGGCATCATCCCCTCCTGACGCTAACGTTGGTGCCTTTCACGCTCTGGTTTCAACCACTATCGAGCAATCAAAATCGCCCCTATTCAAGTTTGTCAAGAAACTAGATAAAATGCCAAATTTCGAGCTCCCATCCTCAACTTAGAGGAAAAAAGCGTTGGCCTTGACAGAACATGAACTGACAGGCCAATTTACTGGCATCTAGCCATCCCCGAAATTTGTTGCTATTTGGCTTCAAAAAAACTAGATTCCTCTCATCAAGGGCTCCTTAAGCCATTCCTTAAGTCGAGGATATTATGCATTCCTCTTTGAGCTCAAGGAAGACAAGGACCTGATCTCCCGCGGCAGACCATACTTTCTTGGGGCAAGAGGGATGTACTTGAATAAATGGACTCCCAATTTCAATCCCAAAAATGATGTGCCCTCAATAGTCCCAATCTGGGTTCATCTTCCTCATCTTCCCCTTCATTGCTAGAGTGATGATGCTCTGCATTGTATTGGTAACTCCCTAGGTCAATATATTGACTGGGCAGAGCCCAAAGAAAATGTGTTCTCATGTGCTCGAATTTGTGTTGAAGTTGATCTGGAGAAAGGTATCTCGGAAGAAATAATCATCACTTTAGATAGTTGGCAGCATGTTCAACAACTAGACTACGAACAACTACCCTTTAAGTGCAAAATCTGCCATGAATATGGCCATTTTGCAAAAAACTTCTGCAAGAAGGCCCCTCCATAACAGCATCCAAGCAGTGGATCTGAAGACCAATGGACGGTTGTTCAGAGGAAATTTGGGAATGCACCAAAAAATCCAGCAAGTCTTGGGCCCTTAGTTGGGCCCTCTTCATCTGAGGTAGTCAATCCCTCTAATCCCTCAGGACCGTCTCCCTCTGTGGGGGTCTCTCAAAAAAACAACTTTGATGCACTCTCACAGCTCCAAGATAAGGAATCCCCTTCCATTGTGGAAATTATTGACCCAGTCGGAGTAAGTAAGGAGCATCCTTCAATCCATGCCCCTTCAGGGACAGGCTCCTACAAGGAAAAGCTAAACACTAAAGCCAGAGAAGAAAAGAAAGCTAACCCTAGTAAACCCCATTGGGAAAAATCTGGATCAGTGATCTTAGGATTGGAGGAAGAGAAAAACTTCAAAGATGCGGAGGTCTCCTTCTCTAATGCAAGGGCATGCGATTCGGATACAAACTATTCGATTGATGAGGAGATCAACGACAGGGTGTCGGAGGAAAACTTTCCTAGAAGGTTGGGTCGAAAAGCATCAAGAACCCTTAGAGAGGAACAAGCAAACAAAGAAATACAGCTTGGATCGCAAAACACCATTCCCAAGATGTTAGGGTCCTCTAAACCACCAAAAGTCTCAAGCAACACTATAGCATCAAAAGGACGTATGCCCCCACACCCCCATAAGTAATGATAGTTGTCTCTTGGAATTGCAGGGATTTAGGCAGTGCTCCCAAGACTACTGTTGCCTGTGATCTCATCATAAATGAGAAGTTGTCTATTCTCCTACTCCAAGAGACAAAAATGTGAGTAGAAGATATCCACAATACATCATTGGGTGCTTTCAAGCAATGGGAATATATTGTTGAAGACGCTAGAGGAGCCTCTGGGGGTCTCTGCACTCTATGGAACAAGAATGAATTAAGCCCGGTATCTTCCCTCCAAACCTACCACTAGATTAGTACTAAATTTAGATCTATTTCTGATAGAAAATTCTTTATTATAATAAATATTTATATGCTAGCTAACTCGTTGGAAAGCCATCTTGTTGGTCCTCTATTCAAAGGTTAAAGGACACAAAGAATCTGTCAAAATGCATCCTTGTTGGAGACTTTAATACAATAAGGAATAGTACAAAAAAGAAAGGAGAATCCTATGCTCGAGATAGGATGGAAGACCTTATTCTGGACTGGGATCTGATTGATGTCACCCCTCTCAGAGGTAAATTCACATGGTCCGATAAACGCTTTGGGCCTAGCCATATAGCAACGTGCTTGGACCACTTTCTTGTCCATAGTAGTTTCCTTTCTTCCTCCTCTTCCCTCAAATCACATATCCTGCCCTCTCTAACTTTTGATCATAAGCCAATTTCTCTTCAGATTAGTCTCCTCCCTGATTATGGCCCCCTCCCTTTCCACTTCCTTCCCCTTTGGCTTAACTCTCATGATGTCGACCTTATGATCTCCAACTCTTGGAAATATTGGATCCCAGGCACTCCGGTTTATATTTGGGAACAAAAACTAATTAAGGTCAAAAATGCCATCAAGAAATGGGCTAAGACATCCTTCCGTTCCCATGAAGTTGTCCTCCCTAAGCTTAAAAATAGTCTCCAAACTCTTCAACTAAAAATGGAGGAGGAGGACATCACAATAATCTGTTGCAAGAAGAAGTGCTTCTCCAAACCCAAATCCAGAGGGAAATATGAAGATAAAAGGAATATTGGAGAATCAAATCCCAAAGTCTTTGGCTCCATGTTGGAGATTGAAACACAAATTTCTTTCACAAGCAAGCTAGATCATGTCCTACCATAAATAATGTGATGGTTATAAATATGAAGGATGGAACTCAAATCTCAAATTATGAAGGTATAAAAATTGTGGCCCATAAGTTTTACAAGAACCTTTTTACCCGGCATGATGAGGCAGATGACTACAATACTTAAGTCACGGTAGAACATATCCCTCCTATGATCACTGAAAATGAAAATTGAATTCTAAACCAACCTATTTAAGAAGCAGAAGTCTGAGCTGCAATCTGGATCCTAGGTCCAAATAAAGCCATGATCCAGATGGATTTCCAATATCCTTCTACTCACACTTTTGGGGCCTTATAAAATCTGACCTTACAAGAATGCTACATTTCTCCCATAGGTCCCTCCACCTGGGAGGAAATACCAATTCTTCCTTCTTGACTCCGGTTCCCAAAGAATCTATAACCCCTCCTCCTTTCCCATATTTCGTCCAATCTCCCTTTGTAACTCCTCTTTACAAAATCCTCCCAAAAATAATCGTCTCCAGACTCAAAATCCTCTTGCCCAAAATTATCTCTCCCAAGCAAGGGGGGTTCATGCATAATATAGGCAAATAATGGATAACATTGTGTTGGTTCAAGAGGCAATCCAGTCAAGCTCTGCAACAAAAGAAAAAGGTATGGTAATTAAACTTTGCATGGCAAATGCATTTGACCGTGTTCGTCATCCCTTCCTTTTCCAGGTTATGCAAAGATTTGGATTCAACAATCAATTTATCAATTGGATAGCTTCATGCATTGGAGGGTCGTGGATTGCTCCCCTGGTAAATGGTTGTCTAGCAGCTTTCTTCCAGGGAAGCAGAGGGTTGCGGCAGGGGTTCCCTCTCTCCCCTCTGCTATTTATAATTATGGCCGACTCTCTCAGTCAAAAACTTGAATATGAACGCGACATTGGAAATTTGTTGGGACTTCAGATGGTAAGAGGAGTCAAGGCTATGAACCATTCGCAGTTTGTTGATCATACTCTGTTTCTTGGTGGAGCCTCACAAATCATTGCCTCTCGCTTCAAGGAAGTACTAGATTATTTTTTGGATGCATCAAGTGGAGTTGTGAACCATCGCAAATGTCAAATCATGGGATGGAACACTCGGATACTAGTATTTCCAAACATCTCTCGTATCTTCCAATTTCCTTATGCTGAAAATTGGTCTTGTTTTAAATATCTAGGCATTCCTATCTCCTTGAAAAGGACTAACTCTCTTGAATGGAGGCACATAATAGAGAAAATCAACACAAAATTCACTATGTGAGGTTCCCAATGGTTAAACCTGACTAGGCGCATAGTCCTAATAAAGGCAGTGGGAAAAAGATCAGGCTATGGGATGACTCAATATTGGAACGCAACCCTCTCTCCATCAAAGAAGAATTTGAACCTTTGAAGCAATGGATACAAGAACAAGATATCAACAGTCTGTTTGAACTCTCCACTTGAGAAGCATCCACGGGGCTCTAGACAGGATGGAAAACAATGGATCTACCTCCTCATTTGCGACCCCTCCTTCCCCCATTTTTAAATACAATGCATGGATGCGCTTTGAAAAGTTTAACTGTTAAAGATACTAGGGGTTGGGGAAACTCGTTTTATTCTATTAACAAAGTATACAAAATTTTGCGAGATAAGGTTGCCTCCTTCCCTCGCGTAGGGGTGTGGAACTCGTTTGGCATATAGATGGAATTCCCAAGATTAACTCCTTCATATGGCTTCTAGTACATGGGTGCATCTTGACAACTGAGAACTTGAGAAAGAGGGACATAGTTGGCCCTCTCGGTACGTCCTCTGCTCACAAGAAGAGGAATCTATTTCTCATATGTTTGTCCATTGTACTTACACCAAAACAACCTGGAGTTTGGTCCTTGGATATCTTTACATTCTCACAAATTGGCCTCTTTCTCATAAATATTTTTTCCAAAAATGGGACAGAACTACCAAGGGAACTTCAAACTCAAACCAGGACTAAAGAGATTGTGGATGGCAATGCCGAAATACATCTGTTGGGCAATTTGGATGGCCAAAAATAAAAAGATTTTCCAGGATGAAAAAATCAGTCCAAGACAATCCACTGTGAGGGCGATATCGCTCTATGCCGAATATATGCAATTTAGGGCGCTCCAACAAGATCAAGCCCTGGAACAATATGAACAAAAATGGGTGAACCTATTTCTGAAAGCAACAAATTTTACGGCTCTAGCTAGAAAAACCCATTCTCTTACAAAGTGGACAATTAGAAAATCAATGGTGGAATTTAAGACCTGGATGCAAGACCAAGGAAAACACTCTCTCTTCTTCGATGGTGCTTTTCGTGGTAATCCTGGGGCGACAGGTGCAGGTGGGATTCTCCTTGATCCCAGAGGAAATGCAATGTTTCATTATGCTTGGGGACTAGGGACGACGACAAATAATATAGCAGCAATGTATGCTCTTTATGCAAGTTTAAAATTGGCGAAAGAACACAATATATCTCAACTCTCAGTCTTTGGAGACTCAATGATAATCGTTAGGGCAGTTCTCAATAGAAACTACATGGAGAATAATCTTTTGAGTGGTATCCTCGCTCGAATCACCACCCTAATCGGAAAATTTGATGAAATCAACCTCTTTCATATCAAAAGAGGCCTAAACCCCCATGCTGACCTTTGGGCAAAAGAGGGTTATAGGATGGCACAAGGAGAACTTAAATTAAACGATGAAGAGGGGGTTTACCCCATCCCCTAACCCCTCCCTCATGATGCAACACGACCACATCCTCCGCCCCCCGCCAGTTGTTCATCCCTCGTACTCCGTGTTAAATTTTGAGCTTGATTTTAAATTGTTGATATGTTCTTTAAATTTCTCCAATACTTAGCTTAATGTAATTCATAAACCAGAACAACAATAACCATAGATTTACCAACATGAAAATTCACAACATGTACCCTAGGGAAACCCTATACAAGGAGAAAAGCCCCAGCAAACAATCTCCTTTTATTGCAAAGATAATGTATGATTACTTACAAACATTCCACCATGAAATTCTGCTCTTAAATGAGCTTGCCAATATGACTTAGACTTGACTGTATNTGCCTCCTCATTTGTGACCCCTCCTTCCCCCATTTCTAAATACAATGCATGGATGTGCTCTGAAAAGTTTAACTATTAAAGATACTAGGGGTTGGGGAAACTCGTTTTATTCTATTAACAAAGGATACAAAATTCTGCAGGATAAGGCTGCCTCCTTCCCTCGCGTAGGGGTGTGGAACTCGTTTGGCATACAGATGGAAATCCCAAGATTAACTCCTTCATATGGCTTCTAGTACATGGGTGCATCTTGACAACTGAGAACTTGAGAAAGAGGGACATAGTTGGCCCCTCTCGGTACGTCCTCTGCTCACAAGAAGAGGAATCTATTTCTCATATGTTTGTCCATTGTACTTACACCAAAACAACCTGGAGTTTGGTCCTTGGAGATCTTCACATTCTCACAAATTGGCCTCTTTCTCATAAATATTTTTTCCAAAAATGGGGACAGAACTACCAAGGGAAATTCAAAGTCAAACCAGGACTAAAGAGATTGTGGATGGCAATGCCGAAATACATCCGTTGGGCAATTCAGATGGCCAAAAATAAAAAGATTTTCCAGGATGAAAAAACCAATCCAAGACAATCAACTGTGAGGGCGATATCGCTCTATGCCAAATATATGCAATTTAGGGCGCTCCAACAAGATCAAGGCCTGGAACAATATGAACAAAAATGGGTGAACCTGTTTCTGAAAGCAACAAATTTTACATCCCTGGCTAGAAAAACCCATTCCTTACAAAGTGGGCAATTAGAAAATCAATGGTGGAATTTAAGACCTGGATGCAAGACCAAGGAAAACACTCTCTCTTCTTCGATGGTGCTTTTTGTGGTAATCCTGGGGTGACAGGTGCAGGTGGGATTCTCCTTGATCCCAGAGGAAATGCAATGTTTCATTATGCTTGGGGACTAGGGACGACGACAAATAATATAGCAACAGTGTATGCTCTTTATGCAAGGTTAAAATTGGCGAAAGAACATAATATATCTCAACTCTCAGTCTTCGGAGACTCAATTATAATCGTTAGGGCAGTTTTCAATAGAAACTACATGGAGAATAATCTTCTAAGTGGTATCCTCCCTCGAATCACCACCCTAATCGAAAAAATTGATGAAATCAACCTCTTTCATATCAAAAGAGGCCTAAACCTCCATGCTAACCTTTGGGCAAAAGAGGGTTATAGGATGGCACAAGGAGAACTTAAATTAAATGATGAAGAGGGGTTTACCCCATCCCCCAACCCCTCCCTCATGATGCAACACGATCACATCCTCCCCCCCGCCAGTTGTTCATCCCTCGTACTCTGTGTTAAATTTTGAGCTTGATTTTAAATTGTTGATATGTTCTTTAAATTTCTCCAATACTTAGCTTAATGTAATTCATAAACCAAAACAACAATAACCATAGATTTACCAACATGAAAATTCACAACATGTACCCTAGGGAAACCCTATACAAGGAGAAAAACCCCAACAAACAATCTCATTTTATTGCAAAGATAATGTATGATTACTTACAAACATTCCACCATGAAATTCTTCTCTTAAATGAGCTTGCCAATATGACTTAGACTTGACTGTATGACCTATAGGTACAACAACACCTTGCTGCCTTTTCTCTGCTGAAATGTACCAGTACTGTGGGAGAAGCTATGCACTGCCTAGGTGCTACTTTGAAGCCTTTTCTGGGCTGATATTTTGCTGCCTTCTAAGGCTGATATGTATTGGCAGCACTGTAACAATACTTGTTGCCTTCTTTTAGGTAGATACGTTGCCTTCTAAGACTGATATATCTCAGTGCTATATACCTGCCCTCACAGCCTTCTACTTCTTCTCCCTCACACTGCATAACCTATTGTGTATAATGAGGGGTCAACCTCTGATTATAAAGGAGTGGAGAGGAGGAGGACGAAGGCTCGAATTAGAAACTTGTTTGCATGTTTTTCATAACTCAACTCAGCTTGAAATAGATTTTGGACAAGAGACTTCGAATTTATAACTTAACTCAGCATGCACATGACATGCATGCATGCAACATGAAACTATGCAACTTGTGCAACTATGTGCAACTATGCAACTTATGCAAGTATGCAACTTATACAAATTGACCTTTTACAACTTGAATTTAACAACTCATTCAACTTGACTCTTATACATGGAAATTCAAATTTCTTCATGGTGGATAGTGTTATACGTGCCAACGCACTAGATCAATACATTTACATCATTTGCAATATTGTTTGTTTTTTGCTTGTAAGAATTTTATGTTCAACCTAACTTTTGCTAGATGCCTTGACTTTTGCTTATGGCTCACAAGGCTTGACTAGGCTCACATAGGTTGTACGTTCCCCCCGACTTTTGTCTATGGTCACAGAGGTTGTATGTTCCCCCCGAGTTTTGCACTAGACTGTCTATGCTAACAGAGGTTGTATGTTCCCCCTGTCTTTTGCACTAGATTGTCTATTCTCACATAGGTTGTACGTTCCCCTGACTTTTGCATTAGACTTACATCTTGACTCACAAGATCATATAGCATCTCGTTTGTCCTGAATTTTTGGTTTGACTCACAGAGGTTGTATGTTCCTCCTGGCTTTTGTCAATACCTCACAAGACTGGTTGATTCTCCAAATCTCCCTAGCTAGCCTCAGGGTAGCCCATAGTAGCTAGAGAATGATTGTCCATGTTGCCACCAAATTTAACACTCGGAGTAGTTAAGCTTCCAGGCATATCTATAGCTTTTCAGGAATAAAAATGCAAACTTCGACACGAAAAGTACACAATCCTATGGACTAAAGATTAAATTTATGCATATAAACAAGTCCATTTTACAATTATTAGTTTTAATCAGGGAACCTTTAAAGCTAAACAAATTTGTAGTCAAACTTGTACAAGCCCACACACGTTTTAAAGCAAAAGCTAAAGGACTCTGATCAAACGAAAGCAACACTAATTTAAATGCAAAAGATCGAAATGATTCCCTTCAAACTCACCTGAATTTTCGCTCAGATATTCCTTCCCACTTTTGATTCCTCACATTTGCATCGCGAAAATATCTAATATCCTGCAAGTTCAGTTGATTTGGCTGCAGACTGAGTAAGGGTGCAGGGCGTAGGGGTGCACGAAAGGCAGTACGCAGTCTCTTTAATGGTTGGCAAAATATGAAATTAATCTCACCGTCATCCTCTTTCCCATGAATCGCCAAATTAAAACGCAGGCAGTCCTCTTCCCCCTGAATCGCCGTATCAAAAGGCAGCCAGCAATACTCAAGGCGCTTTGTTTCTGGCGATGAAATCCTCCATTAATTTGCCTGCCATTTCGCCAGACTGCCAAGCAGGAAGGCAGGCAAGAGCGATTGGAGAGCAATTCTAGATTGTCAGGCAGAGAAAGTCTGGACTGTAAGCTTACCTTGGGGGTCTCTGGCGTCCATTTCCAGGTCGTACTCGTAGCTGAGATGGGAGTCTTTGGTGACATTGAACTTGGGGATCTACACTGAGTTCACTGTAAAACTGGGCTTATGAGGGCTGTCGATGACCCATAAAACCAGCGCAACGATTCCCGCAACCAAAATCAGGACGAGGAGGAACGCGACGAGGCAGAGGCAGCAGCGGTTTCTGCATCTCTTGAGGGGCGTCGGGCGGAAGGTGGGTAGGGTGGCGTCGTACATCTGGCCCTTCGTGTATGCGCCATTCAGGTTCTGGACACCCGGTCTGTTCGATGGGTACACTCTTTCTGCCATGGATTACACCTCAAATTACTAACACAAAACAGTTCCCAGACAAGGAATGAGTTTGCAAGAATCCCTATGCTTAAACTACAATTCCAATCCTTTGGCTTCAATAAAATAAAGCAACAGCTCAGACAGGGAAGACCCCACCTACTATAGAGAATAGGGCCCATTCCAGCGCTCTCCACTTCTTTTTCACGGTTCCAACTAGATTCCCTAGGAATGGGTTCGAGACAGCGACAGCCGCACACACTTCCGGACCAGATGAAACGGTATCACTGTAAGAGGAGAGGGACGAGACGTATATTTATGTATATTCATTCCCAAACGACTCGGGAGTGGGGGACAAGCTCCTGGCGAAGTGCGTAAATGTTCACCGTCAAAGATCTTGCAAGCAGGCGCAGAAACGCATGTTTTGTCCCATCCATGGCACGTGCAGATGGGAAGGGACGGCTCAAGTGGAGGACGAGACACGTGGACGTGGAGAGCCCTGCTCGCATGTATTATTATTTACGGTATTGTCTGGGGGTTCCTTCCGATTCCGTTCGCGCTCACAACATTCTTCATTATTGGTGACCGCTATTAAGGCATTTTTCCAGATGCCTGATAACATGTGTTTTAAGCAACTGTTCCGTTCTTATGTATATTTGCATAAATTTTGAGTTTCGAGTGAGTTAACTGAAACTACAATTAGTTTAAATTTATATTAAATGAAAAAATTGTGTAGGTCAAAAGATTTGATCTGTTTCAAACTTGTTAATCTAAGATTAACATGAATCCAAACTAGGTGTTTTCAATAAATTCAACAATGGGGTGTTTTCTGGTTACAACGTCCTTTAAAGCACGAGGCCGCTGGGAGCCACAATTCAGCTCATGGTTCGGTTTCCTTTCTTCTCCACGATACAGCGCTACAAACAGCAACAGAAGACAAGGATCCCTTCTCTACGACTAATGAGGCCCTTCACTCCAGGCGTACACAGGCCTAGCAAGTCATTCCAAGGCACAACAGTACAGCTGAAGGTCAGATGAATCCAATATATCACTTCAAAGAGAATGTAAATGGGGACATTTGTAATCTAACAAGAGAGAGGATAACAAACATGTCACTCAAACTATAAATTCAGAACAATACAACTTATCAACATATAAATATTGAAATGGAAAACATAAACTTCCCAACGAGGCTGCGTTAATAACATAAGTATCAAATTTTATAAATTAAAAAAAATAGAAAGAACAAACAAAAGAATGGTGCTTCTCTGCAACTATTCCACAAGCATAGAGCAAACAAAGTATCTTTCAGGATACAAAATTTGTTTGAACAAATGGAAACGCCGATCACCTTTAATTTATTTATCACTGATGAGGGCCAATGTCATTTGTTGAAGCATCATCGCATTTTGTTAAATGGGTGCAGATAACATGTTTGACGGTGCTTTTGCAGTGAGGTTGGAGAAAAATATTTGGAATTTGAAGAGAACTCTGCTCCAGAGTGAGGTGTCCGTTGTTGGCGTGCAAGGTATGGGAGGTCTTGGCAAAACAACTCTGGTATTGACCCTCACCAAGGTATGGGAGGTCTTGGCAAAACAACTCTGGCATTGGCCCATACCTTGCACCCCAACAACGGACACCTCACTCAGGAGCAGAGTTTTCTTCGAATTCCAAATATTTTTCTCCAACCCCACTGCAAATTCAGACTTACCCAACCCATTATATTATCTAAGCACCGTCAAACATATTATCTGCAACCATTTGTTGAAGCATCATCGCATTCTGTTGGGGATCATTGGTAAGCTTGGACACGTGTTTGAAGATTGTTTCATTCATCTTGCTCTCATCCATTGACCCCAACTCGTACAGTTGACGAAGATTATTCAGCTCTGTTATAAGATTCTTCACCTCAAGAAATATGTCGACAGGCATCTGGTATTGAAGGAAGTCAGATATCTCCTCCAACTGGCGGATTTGAAATCCATATCTGAAGCTATGAAAAAATTTAAAACAGCTGGTATTCTCCCAATTTTTCAGCRATTCTACGCCTTTCATGAGGGTGTTCAGGATCTTCTCATAGGTTAAATTTTGCTCATGTTTGGGCTTTCGTAAATTAGACAAAGAGAATAGCTGAAACTCCTCTATAAGGCCTGGGAGCAGCGTATCCAATCTACTGCCTGCGTTCTTGCAATTAAAACTATCCAGATGCTCTTAATATACTTGATYKCTGACAATTTCACAGAAAAGCTSACTCAGAAAATCTGAKAGYCAGAWRMTCTGAYARYCTGAGAGTGCTCTGACAATCTGAGAGTCAGAAAATTTGTATACAGATGCKCTTAATATACTTGATCTCTGACAATCACACCGGCTCCTTCACTGGCTAATTTTTCGCCCTTCAACATGCGGTCTATATCCTTCCAAATCTACTTCTGTTCTGCTTTTGAACAAGTAGCGCGGTCTGTACTTGATCTCTGACAGTCACACCGGCTCCTTCACTGGCTAATTTTTCTCCCTTCGATATGCAGTCTATATCCCTCCAATATCTACCTCTGTTCTGCTTTTGAACTAGTAGCACGGTCGATGTTTGATCAGCTACGTATGTTGTTTCATAACAAGCGAATGAAGCTGAGCAGAGACTCGGATATGTATTCAATAATCCTTGTGGAATGTTTACACCGGTTATTCGTTATTATTTAAAAAAAAATATATTTAAAATATATTAAATATTAAAAATAAGTAAAATATTTAATGTTTGGATGGTTGTGAGGAATAATTGTTATCCTTTTTATTTTAGTTCAATTTCTATAATGAATAAAGTTTATTAAAGTTGAGCAGAGATTTGGATACAAGGATTGAAGCTAAACAGAGACTCGGAAGTCGGATATGTATTCAATAATCTTTGGTGGAAAGTTTACATTGACTTTTTGTTATTATTTAAAAATAAATTACATATAAAATATTAAAAATAAGTAAAATATTCAATGTTTGGATGGTTGTGAGATAATTGTTATCCTTCTCTTCATTCATTCAATTCCCATAATGAATAAAGTTTATAATAAATATATTGTAATGGATTTGAAAAAAATTGTCTTTAATTCAAAATTAATAACAAAACAACTGTTATTTGTTATTTCTTCCTAAAAAAAATTATATATAAATAAAATTTCAAAACAACTCCAAATCCAAAAATGTTAAAAATATTCAAAATGAATATAAAATTCCAAAACAACACAAATCCAAAAAAAATTCCAAATCCAAAAAAATGCCACTGTAATGGCAAGTGGCGATGTCCCTACCTAGAAGGTTTTGGAATATACCATGCCCGATTGACATGCGCCCCATTGGCATGCGCAAGCTGTTAGTTGTGTTGACGATGATAATGTATGCTGACAATGATTAGATACAACACATCTGAATCTTTCTTATAATGCTACGAAGCTAGTTTAGGAACCTTTGCGTAAGGCCTAATACTTGGTAATAGTATTAAAAAGGTATGGTGGAAAATTGCACTCCATTAATAACATATAAAATTTAATATTAATTTTTAAGAAAACATAAAACATAATTTTAATATTAAATTCCTCATCATTTTCAAATCTATGTTCCATTAGTCTTCCACTTTATTGTGTCAATGTCTTGTGTCACCGCAAGTAGTTTTTCACTGGATTTTTCAATGTTTAAGAAAGAAACTAGTATGTCTATATTACCTAAAGAAAAACTTTGGAATACTAATGGATTGAAAATCTTTATGGAGAAACTACTAGGTAGATTTTCAAAAACTAGTAGGAATTGGGATCTTTTACAAGTTAGGTATTTCCAAATAACAGATGTTTCTATGGCGGTTTGGAGAGCATGGTGACAAAATCTATAAAAGCTATTGCTTCATCTGCATAAACATATGTTTAGTATTTATGTTTATAACTTGGTTTGTTGTTTGGGAATACATGGATAAGAAAGAACTAGTAGCTGGTTGTTCAAAGATGAGATGGTTCAAAGTAGGCGATCAAGCAAGCCCCAACTGGCTCGGTAAAGGAGAAACTTGCTCCTCACTCAAGTTAGGAATGGGCCTACGAACTATTAGAACCATCAACCATCAAATCCCCGAGTCATGTCTAAAACCGTTGAAAGACCATAATGAAATATATATTGCGTGAAGTTGACAACTTGAATAATTAGTGCTTGTTTCTCTTTGTGCAACGCTCTCTTCCAATTCTATCAGTCGAAATTGTTGCATCAGTGACGTGTGGGTAGGTGGTGGCATGTGGACAGCTTATTGTTTGGATATCAGGAAAATTATGTTTGTAACTAGAAGTAGAGATCAATGCAACAGGGACACATCGATACCATAGAGCACCCAAACCAATAGTATCAACACTCTGGAAATGCATTGAAACTACTCGATTGTCATTGATTGTGAGGAATAACCAGGATAATGAGCAGTACTTCAGTTATTGAATGAGAATGGACAGATGCACCATCTTGACAAGAGAAAAACTTGGATAAGAGGGAGGAGGAGCAAAACCATGAGCAAGAGAAGAAGGACCAAAGCTAGGAGCGAGATAACCACGTTCTTTGGGAACAATTGGCTCGAAAAATGATACAACACTTGAAACTATCAAGAGGCATGTGTAATACATGCATAAGGGGTCCCATATCTCCCAAGGCACATGTCTGAGTCCCAATCTTAGAAAGTAATTAGCCAAATAATTAAAGACAAATGACAACTAAATTTTTCCCCCGCGTGCCTCTCATGCCATAAGCCTTGACATGCATGTCTACACACATAGGCATGGTGTCCACCAACTTTAATTAACAACTATGAATTCACCAAGGCAATCGTGTTTTACCAACGTACACGTGGTAGCCATTTTTAAATGAACATATTGTTACAACTTATGGATTTTCCAAAGAGGGGCAGTCATCTAATCAACATAATTGTATCGATAATATCTATCAAACCATATTGTTAACCCGAGTTTCATCGAACAAACACGACAGGTTTTCCGGTAACAAGGTCATTTGTTCCATTACGTTATAATTTTAGACATCGTGCCCAACTTTCAGAACTATCACAAGTGGGCTTATGCTAGGAGATAGGCTTATCAGCCCCAATGATTCTCATTCTTTCATTTTAGGTTTGGGACCTGGCGATATTGCTAGGTGTATATTGGTCTTACCTGGTCGTAGGTGGTGGTTGCTCCAGGTTCTATTTCCAGGTGCCAGCTATATACTCTTTGTGCGTGCTTGCTAAGACTCAAGGTTTGGTTCACTAACCCTCCCTGGTTTGCTTTGTAGGTAATAACATGTGTGAGTACCCAACACCTTCTGGAATAAAATACATTTTGTCATAATAAAGGTTTCTTTTAAGACTAGAGGAGAAAGGATAAACTACTAGGTAGATTTTCTTGATTACACTATTTTCTAGGCTCTCGAACCGCTTTCAAACTGCTGCTTTCACTCTGTTTGAAACTGGATTTGTTGGGGCATAAATTATTGGTCAAGGCAATAATGTTTGCAGGTGGAGCTGATGTTGTAGTTGAAGGCTACACCCTTGTTTCTTTTGAACATATGTGGGCAAATCCATCATCATGCCTATTAATGCCTCAATGTTTGCAATAGGTTAACTTGTGAGTGTGCCAAATTGTAAACCACTCCACCTAGGGGAATTAGGTTGTAATAATTTGTTTTTTTAGACTCTTGTTGTTCTACTTTAGCTACCAGCACCAGTGCAGGAAACATGATCAATTAAAGTTTATGCTTCTTGAATAGTTTTGAAGCATGAATGACTCTGTCGTTTTGTTTTTGCAGGTTGGAAACCAATTCCTTTTATAATACTAAGTACTAAGAAGGTTCAACGTTTTATTTATATTTTTACAGGCCAAAAGTATGTGGCAAAACAATTTTCTATGGGAACCGTGGATGGAGAAACTTTATAACAATGGATTGTCCTGTTTTTTTATTGTTCTTACTATATGCTATGCAGTAGGGATTTTTTTTTATAGAAATAAAACTGTAAGGGAGATGGAGTGTAGCATTGAAAACATACTTTGCATACTCTCATTCATTCCCTCCTTTCACATATACAAAATTTAATTTAAGGAAGCAATTTGTTGATTTGGTCTATTCATCGTACAATTTTGTAAGTCGCAACTAATTAGTCCCACTATCATTTATATTGGAATAGTAGTCCTTTTGCAACTTGTATTTTAATTGTAATGTTGGTGCAATTGACATAATTATTACTTCAGTGGTCAACCAAATTCATGTTAATCACAAAAAAAGTTCGACTAAAAACAAAAAATAACAGAGAAGATCCTTGTGGTCTAATTTTACTTTCAATAGGGACAAGCTACAACATGGTTAACACATCATTTATCTTTCATGTCTCTTCAAAGTTCTACTAAAAACAAAAAACAACAGAGAAGAACCTTATGATCTAATTTGAATTTCAATAGGAACGAGCCACAACATGGTTAACACATAATTTCTCTTTCATTTCTCTTCAATTAGATCATGAAATTACCAAAATTATAATTTAAAAAGTATGAACAAATCTTATCATACATTCTATGAGAATTGTAGTCTATAAACTCAACATTAGACTCTTTAAACACTTGCAGTGTAATACATTACAATGCCAAGTGGCAGGGGCATTGCTTTACAATGGCATTGCTTTGTCTACATATACTGAAAGCATTAAAATCTAATGCATTCCTATTAATGCTTCGCATAAATTATCGACATTCAGTTGGCAACGATCTAGCTTTCGCCCATATATACCACACATATCTGGGAGAGCTTTCATGTTCTCTATCGAATGCAGAAATAACCCCTTGTATTTTGAGAAGACAGTTTCAACACCTCTAGTTCAAATCTTTGGTGAACTAGCTAGCCCTGATAATAAGGATTGGTAGGGAGTTCAAATCTATTGTTTTTTGCCAATATCAAAAGTTAGGGTTTTTTAGTCTAACATTTCACTGATGACAACTATTTGTGAAATCAATTTTCAATACCTTTCCAAGCGAGTAACCATCCCTTTGCAAACAAATGTTTTGTGCATGTAAGACATGTGGAGTAGTAGGTTTCTCCACGTCAATATCTACTAGCAAAAGTGGAGAAAGGAACAAAAGTAGGCTCGGGAAATGGTAAAATTGCAATTGGTACTATCCAGGGCTTAAATATCTAGCGTAGCACCTGGCATCGTTGAGCCCTCCCCCCTCGTCAATAGATTATGCATCTCAAGGCTTCGTAGAACACCTCATAAGCAGTTCCAAATATGCTTGATCTTCTAATTCAAAATTTTTGTTATGATTTAGATCAAATCTATTAATTCCTTAGTTATTGAGACCCATAAAAACAATAAGTAGTAGCATCAATGCCCACCTAGATGGACAAAGTATCCAGGATTTCTATCGAAGGTGTTTCTGAAACCCGCTCCAAAGGCCTTTTCCTTATGGTTTCTTGAACTTGATCTGGGTGGGATGATCGAAAGGAGAAAGTTGTTTATTATGGCCAAGCTATGCTCCCCGTGGCTTCTTGAACTTGATATGGGTGGGATGATCGAAAGGATAAATTTGTTTATTATGGTTAAGCTATGCTCCCCGAAACCTCGAATAATATTCTCGAATCTAATTGAGATTGCAACTGCTAAAAAATATTTTGAAATGCAAACTGGTAAAAAGTATTCATTCTAGCCACCAAATGAAGATGTGGGAAAATAAACCCTATTCCTCGTATAACTTGTCGATGATATACAATTAAGTATCATTACACTACAAGAAAAATGGCCTTCATTTGGTTAATGAGCAGAGAAGTTGATTCAGGGAAAACTTATCCCAACTTCAATGTGAGAAGGAAACGATAAATCCCCAAGTAAAAGAAAGCTAATGCATTCATCTTATATGAGAAATTGTAAAAGAAAGCTAATTCATGCATCTTATATGAGAAACTATTGAATTTACTTATGTATATGAGAAATTTCTTATATTTAAAAATTTTCATTTGCAGAGAGCTAAGAGTGGAGTTTACTTATGTACTTGGGCAGGGAGAAATGGACGTTGAAGATATGCTCATAGTAACCAAAGCAGAAGCAACAAAAGGAAACTCAAAAGAAAAAACAAGCAACTCAACTTTGATTGGTAAGCTAAATTATGTTTTTTTTCATATACAATAAAGAGAGACGAAGCTTTGACTGCATAACTTACAGTTGTATTTACAATACAATTGCATAGCTCAAGTATTGTTTCAACAATAGTGTCTTTCCACTTTCTTCCTCCAATAATATGAATATGGAAATTTGATTTGGTCACCAAGGTTATGAGTATGGTCAAGTATTGTTGATGCATGCCTTATTGTTGTGTAATATTCCAAATATAAAAAGTATGCAGAATAGAAATAAAATGCTAGAAATGGTAGATAAACAACAATATAACCAGAACAACACCACAATAACACTAAAATGATATCAGAATAACACCAGAAAGAGCACTTTGATTCTGAGAGCAATGTTCGCTTGCCTCTTCAAGGGGGAAACCTCCAGTCGAGCAAAGATCTATTACAATAATATCCAAGCTAGGGTTCTCATACCCTCGACTGCTATTTATACTAAATATGTCTATCAAAAGAACCATCTAGAGGAAGATCCTTCTAGAAGCAGAAGCTTCTATTAGATTCTACTTATTCTACCTTATTGCAAGGCCTTATTAATATTGACCTTTATTACCTCCGAATATATTGTTCTGCCTATGTGAAGGGTTAGGTCCCTAACATGTCCTCCCCCTTAAAAACAACCTTGTCCTCAAGGCTTGAGATGTGGAAATTGTTGCAGAATGGTACTTGTTTCCCAAGTGGCATCTGCAGGAGTTGTATCTTTCCATTGGACTAACACTTCCTTGATGGTTTGTTGATGTAGGCGATGCTCACGCTGATCCAAAACTGCTTGTGGTTGTAGCCAAATGGATCCTTCTTCGTCCAACTCAGGAAGGTTGGTTTGAGTTTGGCACTTAGTTCCAATCACCTTCTTTAAGCATGAAACATGAAAAACATGATGCAGCTTAAAATGACTGGGAAAAGCTAATTGATAGGCCACCTGTCCCACACACTTGAGAACGGTATAGGGACCATAAAATTTGGGCGCCAGCTTCTGACAATGCTCGACCTTGAGGGAATTTTGCTTGTAAGGTTGCAGTCGAAGAAACACCTGATCCCCTTCTGCAAATTGACATTCAGAGCAACCTTGATCTGCTTGTTGCTTCATGCTATTCTAGGCCATGACAAAATTCTCTTTGAGGGTACAGAGAATAGCCTCTCGAACTGTAAGTGTTTGGTCAACCACCTGGACCTTCGAGACACCTAGTAAATATGAAATAACTGAAGGTGGATTTTGTCCATAAACCGCTTCAAAAGGAGTCATGCGAGTAGCTGTATGGTATGAAGTGTTGTACCACCATTCAGCTAGGGGTAACCACTGAGCCCACTGATTTTTCTTTTCCGATGCAAAACACCTCAAATATGTTTCCAAACACTTGTTGACAACTTCAGTTTGACCATCAGCCTAGGGATGATAAGTTGTGCTGACATGCAATTGGGTGCCTTGTAGCTTGAAAAATTCTTACCAAAAATTGCTGGTGAAAGTTGGGTCACGATAAAAAACAATAGAATGTGGCATGCCATGAAGCTTGAAGACTTGATCCATGAAAATTTGAGCCACAATGGATGCTGTAAATGGGTGTTGAAGAGCACAAAAATGAGCATACTTGGAAAGGTGATCAACTACCACCATGATGACTGATTTATTTCCTGATTTAGCTAAGCCTGTAATAAAATCCATAGAGATATCCCTCCAAATAGCAGGTGGAATCAGAAGCGGTTGTAGTGTGCTAGGAGATTTGACTGTTTCTCCCTTGTTGCGTTGACACACATCACATTCAACTACAAAATTAAAAATGTCTTGTTTCATACCATCCCAAAAAAAAGAACGTTTGGCCCTGTCATAGGTTTTGGTAGACCCGAAGTGCCCATATGTGGGTGTAGCATGAAGCTCAGAAAGTATCGTGGATTTAAGTTTTGATTGTTTACTTAAATACAAATGACCTTTGTATTGAAGCTCATCATGGAGCCAAGATTACACTGGGGAAACTTGAGAATTGGACTACAATTGTTGTATCAGATGTGAACTTTTGGGATCGTGTAGCCATTCCTGGCGAACGACTTGGAGCCAATCTAGTACAATGAAGGAGAGAGAAAAAATGGATCCTTCATCTTCATATTTTCAGGAAAGTGCATCTGCAACCACATTGTCTTTGTCTTTCTTGTAAATGATCTCATAATCATATCCAAAGAGCTTAGCCACCCATTTTTGTTTCTCTGGGGAGGAAATGCGTTGTTCTAGAAAATACTTGAGGATTTGATGATCTGTCTTAATTTGGAAGCATTGCCCCCATAGATAAGGGTGCCACAGATCAATGACATGCAAAATAGCCAACATTTCCTTTTCATAGATTGATTTGCCCAAATTTCGTCCAGACAGTTGTTTGTTGGTAAAGGCCAAAGGCCGACCCTCTTGCATAAGGACAACACCAATTCCTTTCCCTGCATCACATTCCAGGAGAAATGTCTTTGTGAAATCAGGAAGGGCCAGAACTGGAGTGGTGCACATGGCCATCTTCAAGGTTTGAAATGCTTGAGTAGCTACTGGAGTCCAAGTGAAAGAATTCTTTTTAAGGTGTGCAGTGAGAGGTGCCACAATCTTTCCATAATTCTTAACAAACTTGCGATAATAACCTGTTAAGCCCAGAAATCCACACAAGCTTTTGAGAGTCTTTGGGTGAGGCCAGTCTTGTAGAGCTTCAATCTTTTTAGGATCCACCCTGATGCTATCCTTGCCAACAAGATGACCCAAGTACTCGACTTCTGAGGTGCCAAAAGCACATTTAGATTGTTTCAAGAAAAGTTGGTGCTAAGAGAGTAGATGGAGAACTCGATCCACATGAGAAATATGGTTTGTCTAGGTTTTTCTATAGATGATGATATCATCAAAGAAAACTAAGACAAAATGACGGAGAAAAGGATGGAAGACATGATTTATGAGGCTTTGGAAGGTGGAGGAGGCATTACACAAGCCAAAGGGCATGACCAAAAACTCATAGTGGCCCTCATGAGTTCTAAAGGCAGTCTTAGGAATGTCTGCCTCTTTGATACGAATCTGGTGGTAGCTAGAACAAAGATCAAGTTTAGTAAAGAACTAGGTGCCACTCAATTCATCCAAGAGGTCATCAATGACATGAATGGGAAATTTGTCTTTAATGGTGAGTTTGTTGAGGGAGCGGAAGTCAGGACACATGCGCCAATAACCTTCTTTCTTCGGGACCATGACCACAGGAGAAGAGTAGGGGTTCGTACTAGGGCGGATAACGCCTACATTAAGTAGTTCTTGAACCATTTTCTCAATTTTATTTTTTTGGGAAAAGGGGTGACGATAGGGACGAATATTGGGAGGGAGGCTTCCTGGGACAAGGGGAATGGAATGATCATGAACACCACAGGAAGAAGGGAGTCCCCGAGGAGTGGAAAAGACCACTTGATGTTTAGAGAGGATGGATTGGAGGTCTTGCGGCACAGAGGATGTCTCAGTTGCTTGTATGGCATGGAGTTGGGAAATAACGCCAGAATGACCTTTTTATAGAATCTTTTCCATGCGATGGGAACTAATGATCTCAGGTGAACCGGTGGTGATTCCTTGGAACTTATATTGTTGGCCCTCCTAGTCAAATTGCATGGTTAATTCCTTAAAATCCATGAGAATGGGACCCAAATTCCTTAGCTAGTCTGCACCCAACACATTGTCACAACCGCCCATATCGATAGCAAACATATGAGATTTCAAGTGGTAGTCACCAATTTGGAGACACAAATTTTCACAACGTCCTCCACATTTCATGGAGCTGCCATTGGCAATCATGATTTGGAAATTGTTGACTGCATGGATATTGCAATGCTTTTCTTGGGCAATGCAGCGATGAATAAAATTATGGGTGCTTCCACTATCAACTAGAATGATGACCATCCTATGATTGATGTAACCAATTAGCTTGAGCGTTTGGGGAGCAGAGAAGCCAGTAAGATCATTTAGGGAAATGATCGGTTCTACTTCGGGAGGGTCTGAGGGAGGGGTTATGTCAGTGGGTTTAGGTGACTCAGACACTAGGGGAGTTTCAACATCCCCTTCCAAAATATCCTCCAAGATGGCCATAAAAAGATTTTGTTCCTTACACTTGTGTCCCAGAAAGTATTTTTCATCACAATTATAACAAAGGCCTTTGAGTTGGCGTTCAACCAATTCATCCTTGGTCAATTTTTGGATCTTTAGTGGAGCAAAAGGAGTAGTGGGATTTACTAGTTTAGTGCGAGGAATAAATGAGGGTTTTCGGTTTTGAGAAGAGACAACCTGTTGTGCTTCCTTAGCTCTTTTAGTAGCCTCCACCCAACTCTGAGGCTGAGCCATGAGGACATGGGCACAAATCTCATCCTTGAGGCCACTGATAAAAGATTCTCGGAAAAAAGCATCAGACATGCCCTCTGTACGAAAATCCAGTCCTCAAAAGCAGCTATAAAGTCTTCCACTGTTCCAGATTGTTTCAACTTTGTCAAACGACCTAAATGGTTGGTTTCAGTGTCAAAGCGTTCATAAAGCTCTGCCACAAAGTGTGTCGAAGCAACATACCCTTGACGGACAGTTTTTCTCCATTGCCACCATTGCCAACGTTCTTGATGTAGATGGAGAACACCATACCAGAGTTTGGCAAAGTCATCTGTAATGTTGTACAAAGAGAAATAATGTTCCATTTGAGTTACCCAACTAGTGGGATCTGAGCCATCAAATTTGGTTACATCCACCCACGGAAGGTGTAGGTCACGCTGAAAGTGATGGGGCTAGAAATTATGGGAATGAGGGGAAGTTTTAGCTTCGGTATGTAAAGGTGGGTCAGATAAAGGGGGATCTGCAAGGATATGCAGCTTGGTGCAAATCACCGAAATGACATATTCAAGCTGGGTAGTCATGTCTTGTTTGAGGTCTTCTTTGAGTTCGGTGATTGATGCAGCGATGGAGGAATGTGTGTTTTGATTGATGGTGACAATATTGACACTGAGTTGTCTCACTTCTTGCTGGGTCTTTGTGAAATTAGATTGCAAGGTATTGAAGTGAGCTTCCAAGTCTTGGCTACAGGTATGGGCCATGATGACGAGGGAACCAAAAAGAGGTGGGTGGGGTCAAAAATTTTACTGAAAAATGATAGGTATGAATGTGATAAGGGAGAAGAGATAAATCCAATGGAATAGATCTCAAATAATGGTGCAAAAATTTCCAGATTTTTTTTTTACACCTGCGGAGTTATACTCTATTCTGAAGAATACTGCAGTGATGAAATACCCAAATGCTTAACCAGGAAGAAATGTTTAGTGATTTGGAAACTCGAACACAATTATGCGGCAATAGATCTTGTTTGTTTTATGTTTTGTTTCCGTCCCCAAGGGTTTGGTATTCAAGGGTTCTAAAGACAAGGGTTTGCCCTGCCCTATAGCTCTCTGATATACGTGTAGGGTCCAACAGTAGTACTCAGCTCAATATCTCAGGTCACCAACTAAGGAGGCTAGACCGTGCCCTTAGCCGTACTACCCGACTACCCAGCAGGGATGATTTTAGGGGCTAAATTTCGCTCATGGGCTAATTTTCCATGGTTTTTCCAAAAATGAGATTCTCTATTTTAAAAATGATTCACCCAAATTCTATAGGATAAAATGATTTTACCTTAAAAATAGCCAAAAAATTATAAAAACTATATAAAATACTTAGAAATTTGAATATTTTTACAAAAATATCGCCAAACATTTATAGTTGACATATGAAGGATTAGTAAGATTCGCCAAGGATTCTACATTAAAAAATAAATTTCCATCCTTAAAATCATCCCTACTACCCAGGTACTAGAGAGTATCTTCCTGAGTGTTGTTCTCGGTGATACTATAGAAGTCAGGCGACCGATTGGTTTATCTAAAGAGGGCTTCAAGAAATCTAGGTCGATTCGTATATAGGTGTTGTCTGATGCGCTACCACTTGAAGGGGTACCAACAGGGATTACAAGGGTGGCCAACAAATGTGCGCTTAAGTACCACTTGTATTTCCTGCGTGTATGAATCCCTCAACCAAAGGTTTATGAGTGTAACGACAGATCTCTATAGCTTAAAGACATCGAAATACATCTCTAACCTGAAAAAAATTAACCCACAATTTTCTACCGAGGAAAGTGCTTTGATACCACTTGTAATATTCCGAATACAAAAAGTATGCAAAACAGAAATAAAATGCTAGAAATGGCAGATAAACAACAATGTAACCAGAACAACACCACAATAACACTGAAATGATATCAGAATAACACCAGAAAGAGCACTTTGATTCTGAGAGCAATGTTCACTTGCCTCTTCGAGGGGGCAACCTCTAGTCGATCAGAGCTCTATTACAATAATATCCAAGCTAGGGTTCTCATACCCTCGACTCCTATTTATACTAAATATGTCTATCAAAAGAACCATCTAGAGGAAGATCCTTCTAGAAGAGAAACCTTCTATTAGGTCTTCTTACATTCTACGTATTCTACCTTATTGCAAGGCCTTATTAATATTGAGCTTTATTACATCTGAATATATTGTTCTACCTACGTGAGGGGTTAGGTCCCTAACATGTTGTGACTAGGTGCTCTCAAGGCATTGGAGAGGCGGTGGATGCAGTGCTGTCAAGATAATGGAGCCAGACAAACTTGTTTTAATGAAGCTTAAGCGGTGGACACAATGTTGTCAAGATAGTGGAGGCAGATAGGGTTTTAATGAAGCTCAATAATTTATAAGAAAAATGATCATTTGTTAGATTACATTAAAGCCCTAAAGCCCTGACATAGGTGGCGCTCAAACATTAGCCAATGCAATGCAATAGTCTACCAAAATCGAAATGATCATTTGCAATCAGATTTGTATATTTAAATAGCCTAGATAGAGGTGCATAAAGTAAAGGTTATCCAAGAATGTAAGTCAATAAGACTTCGAACATGTTAAAAACTTTAGTTAAATTACATTTGGCAATAAGACTATGAACTTATTAACCAATAACATTGCTTATAAAAAACAATTTAAATATTATAAAATTAATTATTTTGTTTCTCTTATGTATAGCATTGGAACATTGGAAAATATTAGAAGTCAAACTCCAACTAATCGATGGTCAATGATGAATCGATCGCTAGAGTCATGGGCTTCGACATGGACTAATAATGGGACTAATAACAGTCGTAAACAAAACTAAGTAGAATAATTTTTGGGGAAAATCTACATGCTATAAGTGTATTGTTCAATCACAAATTACACATTATAAATAAAAATTATATTAAAAATTAAATAAATAACAATCGTAAACAATACTAAGTAGAATAATTTTTGGGGAAAATCTACATGTTGTAAGTGTATAGTTGAGTCACAAATTACAAGTTATGAACTTAACAAAGAAGGCAATGTCCATAACAAAGAAGGCGATAGAAATGTTAAACAAACACAAACTCATATCAAACCGTAAATGCTTGCATCGGTTTTAAGATACCATGGGTCTACTTATCAATCGGGGAAACACATTTTATATATCATACCTAACTTTATTATTTATAATATAAACAAGGTTGCATGGCAGCGGAGTCCCTGCTAGGTTGGGATGGGAGTAAATGCGACCTAGTACAGACACGTGGCTAGAAAGTTGAAATACATTGAAATACTTTTATACATAGGAAATATGTACTTTTGTAATGGATCACGGGTTGTTGGGCTGGAGATATACAAAAAGCACCGATAGTTCTGCAATACAAAAATTGGGCCTCTGATGTTTTCTGTGATACAGAAATCGAGGAGTGGAGTTGCAGACTATAGAAATTCATCACAAATAAAAAAAATTATACATACGAAATATGTACTTGTATAAAGTAGATATTTAGTTTTATACATACGAAATTTCTACTTTTATAAAGTATGGGGAAGAGATTTTATAGAGGATGCAGGGAGCCCTCATTGCATACTTAGCCAGTTTTTGGATCGCGGGTGCTCGGGCTGGCGGGTTCAAAATTGGGCCTCTGATGTTCCTTGGCCTACAAATAGCACCGACAGTTCCGCTATATACAAAATGATAGGCGGAGTTTAGTTTTCTTTAAAACAAAGGCTTTTCTTGGACAAAAAGATATAGCATTGCCGAATTAGTTTTCTTTGCAAGGAACGGTCATTCCATACTTCGCCAATTTTTGGATCGCGGGTTCTCGGGCTGGTGGTTTCAAAAATGGGTCTTTGTTGTTCCGTGCCCTACAAAAAACATTGAGAGTTCCGTGATATAGAATTTGAAGCGGCATTGCGTGTCTGTTACATATTTTTGAAAATTGCATCAACATTTAAAACATCAACGTCGTTGAAGACCAAAAAATTAGCATACAACAGGAGACAAGAAATGTAGCATATCCAAATTAGTTTTATTTGGAACAAACAAGAAAGGTTTCTGGAAACCCAAAATTTAGTATACAATACGGGCATTGTCGAATCAATTTTCTTTGTAATTTATGAAAAACTAATAATGTCTGTTACATGTTTCTGGAAATTGGCGGGTTCAAAATTGAGTCTCTAATGTTTCGTGGTCTACAAATAGCACTGACAGTTCTGTGATATACAAAATGACAGGCAGAGTTGCGGACTATAGAAATTTACAAAAAATTAATGTTTGTTATACAATAGAATAGTAATAACGTTTTCCCTAATTAGCTTGCTTTAAAACTAAGGCTTTTCTTGGACAAAAAAGATATAACATTGCCGAATTAGTTTTCATTGTACACATTTTATAGAGCATGCAGGGAGAGGTCATTCCATACTTCGCCAATTTTTGGATCGCAGGTTCTCGGGCTGGTGGTTTCAAAAATGGGTCTCTATTGTTCCATGCCCTACAAACAACATCGAGAGTTTCGTGATATACAAATTGAGAAGCGACGTTGCGAACTATACAAACTTATTATAAAATAAATAAAGTCTGTTACATATCTCTGGAAATTACATCAACATTTAAAACATCAACGTCGTTGAAGACCAAAAAATTAGCATACAATATGAGACAAGAAATGTAGCATATCCAAATTAGTTTTGGGTGAAATCATGAAGATGGGTTACACTTTTGCTTGTTTTATGAAAAAAAAAACTGTATTTTCACAAGTTATTCAACTTCCGACATACAAAAGTATTTTTTTTATTTAAAATTTCACTTTACAGTAAAAACAAAACTTGTGAAGAATTGTGTTAGCTTTC
>JZKD02S1072880.1:110268-138087 GCA_000966675.3 Picea glauca | reverse complement strand
ATTTCCTATGTTTAATTTATGTTGTCCAGGAAACCTATAATTTGATAAATTTCAATGTCTTCTATCCAGGAGCCCTTCCTTTAAAGAAAACTAATTCGGAAATGCTAATGTATACACCATAGTTCAATACCACCTATCCGCCAAGCCACGTCCATAGAACTGGCTAAGTATGCAACTGAACGATGGCTGGTCGGAATGATCACAGAACTCTCTATGCTATTTACAGAGCATGGAACAACATAAGCCCAATTTTCAGCCCGCCACCCCGAGAACCCGCGATCATTAACCTATGCTGTCCAGGAAACCTATAACTTCATAAATTGCATTCTCTTCCATCCAGAAGGCTTTTTTTAAAGAAAACTAATTCGGGAAAGCTAATGTATACACCACACACGACCTGTCATAGAATGAAACTGAACTGGAGTCGCTTGGAATGACCACAGAAGCACGCAAAACTAGAGTCAAACGCAGTTTACCACAGGAAAGTAAAAGGGAGAGAACAACTATATCTCCCACACAACAAAAGGCAATTTCATAACTATGAAACCGTAGTAACACAAAATCCATGGAAAAAGCATCGGCAACTATGAAATATATTTTTAGCTCAACAAACTCTGCTTCAAAGTGTAACAGATGCAATTGACATCGTCTGCAATTCTTTACTCTGTTATTTTATCTTAATAAGCCCAATTTTCAGCCCGCCACCCCTAGAAGTCGCGATCATTAACCTATGTTGTCCAGGAAACCTATAATTTCATAAATTGGATTCTCTTCTGTCCAGGAGGCCTTCTGTTAAAAAAAACTAATTCGGAAAAGCTAATGTATACACTAAACATGACCTATCATAGTTCGATAGAACCTATTCACGAAGCCGTGTCCATAAAACTGGCTAAGTATGCAACCGAACGACGGTCGCTCGGAATGACCACAGAAATGCAACAAACTAGAGTCAAATGCAGTTTACAACAGGAAAGTAAAAGGCAAAGAACAACTGTATCTCCGACATAGAAAAATGCACTCTCATAACCATGAAACCATAGTAACACAGAATCCATGGAAAACACATCGACAACTATGAAATATATTTTGAGGACGACAAACTCTGTTTCAATGCGTAACAGATGCACTTTACATCACTTGCAATTCTTTAATCTATTATTTTATCTTAATAGTATTATACGCAAACCAAAGTGAAAAAAAATGTAACCAGAGATCCAACCGCAGATGCAGCATCCCAACATTGCAAACCCTGGGTAAACAAGAAAAAGCACCAAATAAGAACCCAGCCAAGAAGCACCAAAAGGCCCAAGTGTAGGCACAGGACCAAAACCCTGTAAAGTCGAATCAAGCAACAATAAACAACATACAATGAAGAAAGGAACAAGAAGCAACCACCCCCCCAGGAACAAGGCTCTTCCAATCGCGACTGCAGAAACTCAAACGTGCAAACTGCAACAACACGAACATGAAAACAAGAACAACGAGAACATTCAAATAAAAAATTAGTGCCATGAAAAAAGCAAGCATGGACTAGTGAACCAGCAATTCCGCTGGAGCATATAAATTTTAAAAACGGAAGAAAATGTCTTGTAACAAGCCTGTTAAGTAACCATTCAACACTACCAAGCTTGTTAGGTAAACATTTAAGTCTGTCAGAAATGCACTGTAAACATTTAAGAAAAAAATTCAATGTGGCAGGTCTCTGATGTATCCCAAATAAATTCATATTTTATTGTAACAATAGTTCGAACACTAGAGAATGTATTGCAAAGCCAAACTTTGGATATGCCACCATATCAAACATTGCCATAAATTTACCTAGCATAAAATGCTAAACCAAACATTCGAATTAATGGTAGCATTAATCCACCTTCGACGAATGCATAACAAAATTTATGATTCAAAAAAGACCATATACTACCAAATACTTTGGAAATGAAAACATATTTTACATTGGGAATAGTGAAGGCGGCAATAAGACCTCCAATGCTTTGTCCAATCAGATCTTGACAAACATGATACCTTTTATTATATAAAAATTGATGTTTTCACTTCCCTTGTTCCAACAATAGACAATAGGGAAATATTTTTGGTCAACACACAAGCTAATGCCAGGTCAATGATTTATCGATCGTTGTAGTCCCCCTATGCCTACGACAGGGACTAATAACATATGACATGTGGATATAATTTAATAATTTTATTAATTAGGTATGCTATAAGAATAGTATAGTAGTATAGTGAGTGGTTTAGTTTTAAGGGCTATTTTGATTTGTAAATGTTTTTTAGAAAGTTTGAGATTACATTTTATTTATTCTTTTGGGGTTATAATTTTGTTGGCAATTACTACCTTCCTCTATCTAGCAAATGAAAGAAGATGGTAGAAATTATTGGAGGATTGGAAATAATGAATATACATAATTATAATATATTAGATACATCATATTCAATAACTTGAATGTAAAATCAGCACATTAATACAAATATAATTATGAATTAAAACTAGAAGCAAAATTTATTTCACTAAAACTAGTGGGTGAGAGAAGAGAAAGCAGGGGTTTAATGAGTCCAAAAAAATATGCAACCTATTTATCGAAGGGTTGCAAGGCAAGCATAGGCTACAATGGTAAGGCATGTTGTTGTGAGGGTTTTCTAGTCCTCTAACAAACATCACAAGATTTCACATAATGTGTTGCATCCTTAAAGAGATTTAACCATTAGAACCCTACTTGTAAAATCTTCTATGAATTAGCCTTCCCTCGATAGTGACCTTCTACAACCCCATCATGGCATTCCCATAAGATTCACAATTGCTCATGATCCAAGACAAAATGTTTGATCATGACATCCAACCCCAATTTATACAACTATCATGTAGTTAACGTATAATCAATTGCCCTTGCTACTAAGTGCTTTTGGGTTGTAGAATAACCTGCGAGAGCAATCCTTGATGTCCAAAAGATGGCAATAGCTTTGAGATAATATGGTTTTTCTTCTACCTTGAATAAACCCACAACTAGCGATTGATCATTTAAGGATCTATCAACATCACCTTAATATATTTGTGATGGATTATCCAGTCCCATGTTTGTCATACTCAGCTTTATAATTACTTCAAAATCAAATTGTTGGAGAAAAAGTAGACATCTACAATTATGACCTTCAAGAACAGATTCAATAATTAAATATTTCAATGTAGAATGGTCAGTATAGAATTTAAAATGTTCACCCATTAGATCATGATGAAATTTATACAATGAGTATATCATAGCCAAACCTCAGTGTTGCATGGTAGTACAGTTGCATTCAACTCGAGACAACTTCCTACTAGTGAAATAGATATGCTGACACACTTTTCCTTCTCTTGGTTGCAATAGGAAAACTCCTAATGTAATTCTTAAGACATCAACATGGACACTAAACTCCAACTTCCAATTAGGGAACATGAGTATAGGGGTTGTCACCATTTTTTGTTTCAATATATTAAAGGAATTTTGATATTTCTCATCCCACTTGACGTCTTACTCTTTCTTCAATGATTTTGATTTTCTTGAAATTTGTAACTATTGTGATTCCTGCTAAATTAATTTCAACTTCCTCCAATCGCCCAATAGGGTAGATCCAATACTTATTTGTAACTTAAATATGTATGGGGTATAATACCAAGTTGGGCCTCCAAATCAATACTCATTATTTCTTTGGTGAGGAGGGCATGCGCACCTTTGCCCGACTAGCATAGATGAAGACGAGACATGAATTTTGGGGTTGTTGAGGTGACTCAGATGGATGAGCGTGCCTACAGTTGAGCAGGTGTGCAATGAGTTACCTAAGTTGGACGCACTTGTGGAGGGTGGACTTGGCTAAGTGTCTTAAGTAGGCAAGCCAAGACTTATATGGATGGGCACTCCACACTTGGGGATCACAATGGGAGAACTTGGTGCCTTAAGGGACAGGTCATCCTGGATTGCAACCAATGCGCACACTCACCTTGTAGACGTCTTGGGCAGGCCATCCTTGGGCGTTTCCATGTGGATGACTCAAGGGGTGCAGATATGAGGTCGACCTGGGTGAGTGGACGAGTTGGGGGCAATGACCCAACGAATCGACACATCGATTAGGCGCATCACACTTGATTGAGACGCGCAACAGGGAGAGTCGTTTAGTCAAATCAACCTCACCCAAAGGATGCATCGGTTCAACATGAAAGGGTGCAACATTTCAGTGAGGCGGATGCATGTATAAGTGCGATGAGCTAGAGACAACAACTTAGTGAACAACTATGATAGAGCAAGAAACCAAGTGTTCTGAGGAATATTTGGATAGAGAGGGGTGAACTCCCCCAAGGAGCCAAGTCACTCCACATGGGAGGACTTGTGATGCCTTGAGGAGGTTCTTTGGATAGAGCTAGAGCGAAATTTCTTTGGACTGAGGTGAACTCCCCCAAGGAGCCAAGTCACTCCACATGGGAGGACTTGTGATGCCTTGAGGAGTTTCTTTGGATAGAGCTAGAGCGAACTTTCTTTGGACTAAGTCTGGTTGGCAGGATGACTTTGGAGTTGGGAAGTGCGGGTGATGGGGAGGTGTCTTGTGACAAACAGTGAGATAGACTCGATCGTGACAATATGACGAGGACATGAGGTAGTAGTGAGGAAAGTCAAGCAAATTTGTAACATCCCCACTATATTCCCCAGTTTAATTAATGCATAATGTAGATATGGATGTGGCTATGGCCAAGCAATGTAATATGCGAATTGTGTTTTTGAATTTCAATAAATAAAATGTGATGCTAACTGCCGAGGGACATGGACAAAGATGGGGGTTGAGTTTTCCCCAAGAGAAGGGAGTGTCTAAGAGGGGTCTAAGGGGGGAATTATTTGTGGATTGTAATAATCCAAACCCACATTCCTGAATTTTATTATCATTGTGTATAAAACTTATATTTCATGTTTGAGTGTATGAGATCCCAATCATTGAATACATGTAAGAGGGTGTGTGTGAGAAATCAGATCCCATAGTTATTGGGAGCATGGGGATGAAGTACAACCAACATTGGGGAGTGTGAGAGTCAACATGCTTGGGAAAAGAAAGAAAATATGTATGGGGCAGAACAATAGTTTAGGACAGTCATGCTTTTGGCATGAACAAGAGGCAGAGAAGAAAAAGAAGAGATTTGGAGCTAGAACAATAATGAAGGGAAAATTATGGAGCATTTTTGGAGTTGAATACTGAAGAAGCAAGTTGTGAGGACTACAAACAAACCAGGTTGTTAGGCCTAAAGAGTGAAATCCTATGTGAGTTGCATTGTAACAACAAGTTATTGTTGTTGTTTTACTGATAGTTTTTCCTAGTAGTGAGTTCCCTTGAGTTCCCAATAGTGAGATTCTTAGTTACCTGTGCCAAAGAGACCCAAATAAAAGAATGGGACGCTCGATAGAATGAGAGAAGTGAAGGGGTACATTCCTTGGGTTGGGTAGGTCAAGAGGAAGAGAGTTGGTGGAGATCTATATGGCTATAGGAGAATGTCAGTGGGTTGTGGGATACATGAGTTGTGAGTGGATGGTGAGAGACACCCTCTTTTGTGGATTCCTGGCCCTAGCTCGGCGGTGACTTGTTATTGAGATCTAGAAAAACAAGTCTATGGTTGGGTGGAACGTCTGTCCCAAGTAGTTGGTTGCACAGTGGTTTCAAAATATAAGTGTTTTATTTGCTCTATGTGTTATATTATGAGTTTTAATTGTTGTGCATTAACTCTGTGTATGAGAATGAATTATGTGTTCATGTGATGAATTATTAGTTGCATTCATGTTTATTTAGAATGTTGTAGACGCATTTAATTAATGGTATCAAAATATGGTTCAATCTCTATGTTTCTTGTATATGGTAAGCTACAGGATATGTTAGAAAGATATTTGTTTATGTGTAATTCAACATGGTAATGTTCCTCAGTTAAACTGGGGGACGCTACAGATTGGTATTAGAGTAGAAGGTTCAACATTGAGATTGTATGGGCCAAGACCCATGTAAATTTGGTAAAATTTCGTTGTTGTAGAGTTTCACATGTAACGGATTTGGGGAAAATCGTGGAAACAGAGTGAAATACCCAAATTTATGAGTAGATGTGAGTTTAATTCACCTCAAGACAGTCGAAGAGAGGATTAATGTCATCAACCTGTAGGTTTCAGAATTAAGTTTGGCCTGGGAAGTCGAACTTCATGTTTTAAGGGTGACTGAGGAGTTGGAAAAATTGACAGCCTAGATCATTTTGACATTAGGAATCGATGATCGAGATTCATTCTAGAACAAGTAAAAACTTCCAAGTGCATCGATGAAAAATTTCGGAGGAATTGCGAAATTTAAAAAAATAAATTATAATTTCAGAATTTTTGAAAAATTTCGTACAATGATGATGTGGAATGTACCTTAACGTGGATTGACAGAGTCCACGATGACAGAAGGAAATGGTTGTCAGAAATATTTTGATGAACCGATGACTGAGATCACCTTAATCTTGAAGATCGACAGTCTAGATCGAACATGGGCTTGGGAAGAAAGAACCTAAGTCAATAATTTTGTTGAAGAAATATCGTGGGAGTAGGCTTTTGGGTCACGGGTCATCGAAAAAACTCAATGGAATACCAATTGAAAAGGCCGCAAGAAAAGATCATGAGAAAATACCACATGAAAAGGTCCATGGGAGAAAGTCCACGGGAGAAGGTCCGTTGGAGGAAGGTCCACGGGAGGAAAGTTTGCAGGCGAGAGAAGGTCTGTGGGAGGAAGTTCATAAGAGAAAGTACATGGGAGGAAGCTCTATGGGAAAGAGAAAGTCCACAGAAGAAGGTTCGCATGCTGGAGAAATTTTTCGAGAGGAAGTTCACGGGAATAAGTTCGTGGCGAGAAGTTCACAGGAGAGGTCCGCGGGGGAAGGCTGCAAAGGTAAAGTTAACGATGGTTGAGCCCAATAGTATGCTTGTGGGATGCGGACAAAACCTTAAAACATGCAACTTGACCTTTCCGCAGAGAAATTCAGTGACGAAGAGTCTGTAAGTCTTGTAGGTTACAAGAAAACCTTATAACATGTTATTTTGACTTTCCAATGAGAAAATCCCAGAAAGGAGAGCCCAACATACTTGTGAGAGGTTTGGTTGATGGTCGTTGGAGGAGATTGATGAATTATGACATCGCCGAATGAAAGGATAAAATGTGGACTCAATAGACACATGTCATGTCATGTCATTTGGATTGTCTAGGGTCAGGTGCAAGTCAATTTGTTAGACTATTATAATAGCATTAAATTAATCATTTTCTATGAAAAAATTTACAGTTTTTGAAGGTCATCAACTTGTTGGGGAATTTTGAGGGCCTAAAGAACGTTTCTAGGTAGTCGAAAACAAGAGAACTATATCTACCTTAAATATATATAGTATTTGTTGCTTAAAATGAAATATCTCAGTGAGATCTTTCCAATGAGATATTCTAAGTGAAAAACATAGCTAGTAAGAGGAAGTTACAGTTGAAACAATACAAGGTATATTTTCGGTACTAGTTTACTTCCAAAAGGCATAACTCCTTGGTTCGAAGTCAGTTTGGGGCACGTGAGTAGTCTGTGGAAATCCCATGGACCATAGAAGACGGTCATTGATCCAGATTTGGAATATGTGTACTTGAAACTGTACAAGATGAAAGACAATACATCTATAGTAGTAAGGGATAAAAATGAGAAAACAATTAAAACTTCCACATACGATAACTTTTAGCTACGATCTCATATTTGGGGAAAATAATAGTCATTGAAAAGGTCTTGAGAAGGAGAAGACAAATATCAATCCAAAAAATTGATATGAGTAGTAGAAGTTATAGCCAACTCAAAATAAGATGATTGGTGGTATTAAAGAGCAGAAAATTTATGCATTCGTTTTCAAGAAATGTGTATTTATATGTTTTTGTCTAACATAAATTTTATTTCATGCGCATTTTCTTGCATAATTTAGAGGTACAGGGCGCAATTTGGTTCTTGTATGAGAACTACAGTAATGGAAGATTCCCAAGGGTCCTACATCCATGAAGAGGAGATCATAGGGATACATGTCAGCATGGGAAATGTTGAGACAAAATCTAATGGAAGAAGAGGTAGGAAGGAACCTATAACTACGAGAAACCTGCAGAGAGAAGAGTAAAGCTATAGGGGAGATAATGAAAAGCTTATGAAAGCTTAGAAGGAGATACTACATAGTCTAAATATGTTGTAGAGGCAAACTAATAGAGACCTTGGCACAAATCAAGCATCTAATGCTAGACAAGTGACAACATCCATATACCATAGTAGAAGGGATGATCATGGGATTGATAGAAAATCAAGAAGTATGGGTAAGTGTCATCATTCCGTAGAGAAATCAACTAGAAGATCTTGAGCAATCTCAGGTCCAGTGAGGAGCCCATGTGTGTCCCTTTTCAGGAGATAGAGTGTTGGTTTATTTTCTGTTGCTACCTTTCTTGGGCTGACCTAGGTTCAGGTCTATCATGGTTTCCAAAAAAACCCCTTTAAAACTACCGTCCCCTCTGGTAAACCAGGAGGAAACGTAGTACATAGAGTGCACTGTGCAGTCTCACCAGAGATAGTTCTATTGATGATTGTAATGCTCAAGTGCTTGCAACTTGGGAATGAGTGGGGATCTGTGATTAAACTCTATGATCTTCATTTGTTACTTTAACATTCAACTTATATTGAATACCCTGTCATTCTTCTTCATGCATGTAAAATAGCAGATCTAACTAGTCATTCACGCATTTGTCTAACATCTAATCATTGAAAGTAAAGGAAATACAAAATATTCAATCACATAACAAATGATCTACCATGGTTCACCCCTCCTGGGCTACGCCCACAAAGATTTGGCTGCTCTGCTATTTTATTATGGTGTTTCCAAAACTACAGCGCCACATGCATTACAATTCTCGTTCAAACAGGTCGAGATCTACAATGAGCCAGACTAGATCACACCATGCTCCTCATCCTGTGATATAACCCTCAATATCTACCTTATTTCCTCTCCTAAGCTCAACAACTTACAAAACAAATCGAATTTATAGTTGTTCTATCTTATAACAACATAGTAACAATGACCAACCAACCAAGAACCCCTCGACCTAGACATCCTAGGTACCTACTTATACATGTTTTTGTCTTACCAACCATTACACCTTCTTACCAAAACCCTAACCCTATCATGGCCAGGTCTTCTTGCATGTGTGCCTCACATGCCTTCCTCTTCTGCATGCGCTTTTGTCTTGCACGTGCTACTTTTCCTGCATGCGCGTATGCCTTAAACGTGCTTCTTTTCCTCAAAGTTGGGCCTACACCCAACATGACCCCAACACTGACATTGTGACTTGTCTTGAGTCATTGCGTAACTCCAATGTCTGTCACTGCTTGTGCCAGCGCTTCGTACATATCCGTTATCCATTGGCACTGCTCCTGAGCCTGGCTTCTCCTTTTTGACATGGCTTTGACCACCTACGCGGTGACTAATGGTCGTAATATCTCGCCCCCATCCAAGCCTATCTGTTCGAGGAACACTTTCGCTGCAATGATTTCCATGAACAATTGTTCTTCCTTTTCTTATAGGGGCTCCAACTGAGCCTATCGTGCGATCTTCTGTGCCTGGACTGTTTTTTCTTTTGCCTGAAGGTTCTTCATTTCTGTGACAGTATTGATCTTCTCTGGCAGTGAAATTATCCTCTGTCACTGCTTGACAGCTACCATTGTTGCATGCAATCTATCTTCCTTTCCTTGCAACTCTTGTAGGCTCCCATCCTCTAATAGATGTGTCCATAGTTGACCACTCTTTTCCAACAATTATGCCACTCTATGTATGTTCTGTGCAATGTTTTTTGTAGCTGTTGTCACGTCTTTCTCTCTTTGAACTTAGACTGCTGGAGGAGTCGAAGGTACTATGTTCTCCTCTAGTTCCTTGATCTTCTCTTTATATTGCACTAGGGCCTATGCTATTTTCCTCATCTTCTCTTCAGAAGATTCTTCTTCTGATTCTGTGTTGTCGAGGATGGCTTGAAATACTCCACTTATTTGTTTCTCCATCTCCTCCACTTTTTGTTGTGCTAGCTTTCTCTCCTGTCCTTCTTGGCTAAGTGCCTCCTTCAGTGAGATGTTGTCTTCCTGCACCAACTGTAAGTTTGTCACATCTGACCTTTCTCTAGACTGAATCTCTTGCGCGACGTTCACTTGTAATTTATACAGCGCTTTAGTTGGAATCTTGGGCAGCGCCAAGTCAAACCTATCAATGTATTTTAGGGGCCTCTATGTTGTCTCCTCATCAACGAACATCTCTGGTGCTATGATGAAATTAACACTTCATTGCGCCATGATGTGCATTGTCTCTCCAGCAGGTGCTTCTTCTCTAGTGGGCGTTGGTTCCTCCTTCTATTTATTCTCCATCTTGATCCTCAACTGCTCCAATGCAGTTTTTACATATTTTACTTGCTCCAGAATTGAAGCTCAGTGTTTCTCTGTGTTTTCCCATACCTCCGACAGTCTATCTTCCACTTTCATTTCTATCAGCTCCACATCATTTTTTGTCAATGATGTTTCCATTGGTTTTTTGTGGGCCTTTGCCTTCTTCCTGGCGCCACTTGCTTTCTCCCTTGACATTTTAATTTGGTCATTTAATGGATCAGATACCTCTGGAATATGTATATACATGCCTATATCATGCCCAACTTCTTCTTCCATGTCTACCTCTTGTGTCTCTGTCTGCACTTCTTTCGCAGTCACTTATCCTGTCGGTCCTCTTGGTGCCTGCTCTATACCCGATGGACCCTCTATAGGACCACACTGTGACTTCTTTTGTGTCCTACTTTTCTTTCGAACTGGGTTTCTTTCTCCCAATTTACTTATTGTTGTCTTCTTTTTTTGGCTAAAGTCATTCTTGCCTATCTGTTGCACGGGAACTGTGCTACACTGCATATGGATTTGTACTGTTGGCGTTGCTCTTGGGATCTTTGGCACTTTCCACTCCTTGGGCCACTCTTGGACCTCCCTGTGGATGTACTACATCGTCATGCACTACTTCAGCTGCAACCACTCCTTGGATGGACCCTTCTTTTCTGCAACCACATGATGTGGCATGACACCTGGAAATTCATTATCTGTCTGAACTACTAGACAGTTTCTGGGGAGATCCTCCATGTATCTGCCAAGTTGCCCTGGATCTTTGTTAAGTATTGAGAGAACATGTCGTTGTTGACTTTCTTTGCCTTGGGATCTGTTGTGCTTCGCAACGACGTTTAGTGCACTGCGCCACATTTGTTTGTCCTTGGAAGGAACATAGTGTATGTAGGTTCCTACCACCCCATAAGTGCAATGAGGATGAGTAACCACGAGTAGTGGAACTCAGAGCCCCAATATTGTGTGTCCTTGCAGTCTTCAAGGAACGAATTTAGTAGATAAGGGGCCTAGCTCATCGAGCTCCCCTTTGCGCACTGCGTCACGAATGCTACTACTCCTACGGGAACTTCTTCTTTTCGACACTTGCGCATTAATTTGCAAGCGAGCAATCTTGTTGCAAATCGTGTCGCAGAATCATTGATGTCATTGGTCCTGACACCTTTGTTACCCCTATCTGCACCATACTTTTCTTTGATCTCATTTGAGATGGATTTCACCTTAGTTTCGTCTTCTAGGTATTGTTCCGGCTTCTCCCCATCTGCGGGTAGCCCTATAATCGTTGCGATGAGCTCGACGTTGATAGGCACTGACCTATCCATCTACAAGATTCCTCTCTTCACCCTCACTAACAGTTGTTTGACACATCCATTTATGTCTTTCTTGTGCCTAAAGTGGGGTATTTCTAATAAGTTCATGATGTCGGTGTTGTACAGTCCCAGGATCCACTGCGCAGGCTCCAACAGTGGCGCGCCTGATGGGCCTTCTCCTCTACTCTCTAGGTAGCTTTGTGCTACCAAATCTGGGAACTTTATGGCGTCATAGACATCATGGTCGGAGTATTTAAGACTATCGACTCCTCCTACCATGTTATCGTCAGTCTTCACTCCATTGGGAATTTTTGGCATCACTATAGCCAATTCCGCCTGTATGCGTTGTACGCCATGTGCACTGCCTTCTGCTCGCACCTTTTTCTTACCTTGTGGGGACTGTTATCGCATAGTTTGTAGCTAGGATAAAAGGCTACTAACCAAAGCCTGCATATATCAGTTTATTGTTGCTTTTTTCTCAGGCCGGGATTCTACTTGGTTATCTTTGTTGGCTATAAGTCGGACTATCTGTTCTGGTGGTGATCTGTGAAGGGGGAAACTTGTCATTGTCTAATTATCCTTTAGCCTCTTCAAAACCCTAGGTCACCGGGGACGTCTCCCCTGGACCTCACCTCCCTAAAGAGAAATAACCTCCCCATAGTGGTGACATTGGGTAGGATAGGTTCCTGTTACACTAGTTTGGCCTTCTATCTTATAGCTATTACTCCTAGCTACAAACTGTGTGATAACAGGGACGATACGCCACCCTATGGTATGACCTCTTGCTCTGTTTCATGCTTTGGTTCCGGTTCTAGGCCTTGATGTGTGTACCCCGTGGTCGGTTCTTCTTGTTGTGGCCCTTTTCCCCTGGACATGTCAGATTCTGTCCATTTGGCGTCCTCTTCCAGATTCTCAAGCTCCTATGCAGGTTCCTATTGCTCTTCCACATGCAATGTGGTCTACTCGTACTATGGTATGTGGATTTATTCCAAATCCACCACTGTGGGCATCTCGTGTGTTTCGATTTGTGGCACCCGAGTTCTACTTCATGTGTTTCGTCCAATTCTGCTCGGCACTCTAACCCTCGATGGTGACATGGAAAGGAAATCCTAACTAGAGGCTTCCAAATCGACAGATGGTAGCGCAAATTCGCACTCTATTGCTCTTCCACGAGGCTCTGCATTCTTCTCCTTAGCAAATAACACAATGGGTTGCTTCCCCCCCTTTTTTCGACTTTATAGCGGGGCGGAGAAGTGACAGTTGTGTCGCACTAACAATTGTCACTTTTTCACTTTTTGTTGTGTTTCCTGTGCATTGTACCTTTCTACCCGTTATCTGCTCTTTTGTGCGCGGTGTTTTCAAACCCTGGCTTTCTTGTAGAGCATTGTTCTATTCTATTAGTTCTATTATATCAAGAAACTTCATGTGCGCCGATCTGTTTTTTTTTTTATCCCCTTTTTACTTTTTATGGATTTCCTTATTTTTGTTTGTTTTTCTCATTTTCTTTTCCTTAATTATATTATAATACATTATATACATATCTTCTTACTGGGTGGCAACTTTCTAGGTGCTAAGAGGTTGATTGTCCCTATACAGTTTCAGTCGACTCCCACTGATCATTCCTCTAAGTTCTATACCTCCTAAATATTTCAAATATACATCTCCCCCCTCTGTGACATTTTTCACTTCATATGGTCCCAACCAATGTATTCCGAATTTTCCCGGATGCTGAAGAAATTTATTGTCATACACCAAGACTGGGTCTCCCTCCTTGAGACTCTTTCTTTTAAAATGTTTGTCATGCTAAGCTTTGTCCCTTGCTTTCTGTACTTCTTGGAGAAATCCTGCTAGAATCCTATCTTCTTCCATCTCCATCAACTAACTTATCCTTTCTTGTATTGTGCCCCGTTCTGTCATGTTGGTGATTGTTGCTACACGCAGACTAGGTACCAAAAATTTCTAATTGCACCACTGCTTCTTGTCCATACACCAACCTGAATGGTGTTTGTCCTGTCAAATTTTTGCATGTAGTCTTGTATGCCCATAATATTGTTTTTATCTTCAAATCCTAATCGTCCCTGTTGACATTGCAAATCTTTGTCAAAGCATTCTCTAGGATCTTATTAAAGGCTTCCACTATTCCATTTACTTGAGGGTGATATGGTGTACTCTTTTGATGATATACTTCAAACTCCTCAGTCATAGCCTTGACAATACTATTGATAGAGGCAGGAAGGAACCTATAACTACGAGAAACCTGCAGAGAGAAGTGTAAAGCTATAGGGGAGATAATGAGAAGCTTATGAAAGATTAGAAGGAGATACTACATAGTCTAAATATGTTGCAAAGGCAAACTAATAGAGACCTTGGCACAAATCAAGCATCTAATGCTAGACAAGTGACAACATCCATATCCCATAGTAGAAGGGATGATCATGGGATTGATAGACAATCAAGAAGTATGGGTAAGTGTCATCATTCCCCAGAGAAATCAACTAGAAGAGCTTGAGCAATCTCAGGTCCAGTGAGTAGCCCAAGTGTGTCTCTTTTCAGGAGATAGAGTGTTGGTTTATTTTCTCTTGCTACCTTTCTTAGGCTGACCCAGGTTCATGTCTATCATGGTTTCCAAAAAAAACCCTTTAAAACTATCGTCCCCTCTGGTAAACCAGGAGGAAACGTAGTACATAGAGTGCATTGTGCAGTCTCACTAGAGATAGTTCTATTTGTGGTTGTAACGCTCAAGTGCTTGCAACTTGGGAATGAGTGGGGATCTGTGATTAAACTCTGTGATCTTCATTTGTTACTTTAACATTCAACTTATATTGAATACCCTGTCATTCTTCTCATGCATGTGAAATAGCAGATCTAACTAGTCATTCACGCATTTGTCTAACATCTAATCATTGAAAGTAAAGGAAATACACAATATTCAATCACATAACAAATGATCTACCGTGGTTCACCCCTCCTGGGCTACGTCCACAAAGATTTGGCTGTTCTACTATTTTATTATGGTGTTTCCAAAACTACAGCGCCGTATGCATTACAATTCTCCTTCAAACAGGTCGAGATCTACAATGAGCCAGACTAGATCACACCATGCTCCTCAGCCTGTGGTATAACCCTCAATATCTACCTTATTTCCTCTCCTAAGCTCAACAACTTACAAAAGAGATCGAATTTATAGTTGTTCTATCTTATAACGACATAGTAACAATGACCAACCAATCAAGAACCCCTCGACCTAGACATCCTAGGTACCTACTTATACATGTTTTTGGTTTACCAACCATTACACCTTCTTACCAAAACCCTAAAACTATCATGGCCAGGTCTTCTTGCATGTGTTCCTCACATGCCTTCCTCTTCTGCATGCACTTTTGTCTTGCACGTGCTACTTTTCCTGCATGCGCGTCTACCTTAAATGTGCTTCTTTTCCTCAAAGTTGGGCCTACACCCAACATGACCCCAAAACTGACATTGTGACTCGTCTTGAGTCATTGCCTAACTCCAATGTCTGTCACTTCTTGTGCCAGTGCTTCGTACATATCCGTTATCTGTTGGCACTGCTCCTGAGCCTGGCTACTCCTTTTTGACATGGCTTTGACCACCTATGCGGTGACTAATGGTCGTAATATCTCACCCCCATCTAAGCCTATCTGTTCGAGGCACACTTTCACTGCAATGATTTCCATGAACAATTGTTCTGCCTTTTATTATAGGGGCTCCAACTGAGCCTATCGTGCGATCTTCTGTGCCTGGACTATTTTTTCTTTTGCCTGAAGGTTCTTCATTTCTGCGGCAGTCTTGATTTTCTCTGGCAGTGAAATTATCCTCTACCACTGCTTGACAGCTACCATTGTTGCATGCAATCTATCTTCCTTTCCTTGCAACTCTTGTAGGCTCCCATCCTCTAATAGATGTGTCCATAGCTGACTACTCTTTTCCAACAATTATGCCACTCTATGTATGTTATGTGCATTTTTTTTCATAGCTGTTGTCGTGTCTTTCTCTCTTTGCACTCAGACTACTGGAGGAGTCGTAGGTACTACATTCTCCTCTAGTTCCTTGATCTTCTCTTTATATTGCACCACTCTTGGACCTCCCTGTGGATGTACTACATCTTCATGCATTACTTCAACTGCAATCACTCCTTGGATGGATCCTTCTTTGCCTGCAGCCACATGATGTGGCATGATGCCTGGAAATTCATTATCTGTCCAAACTCCTAGACAATTTCTGGGGAGATCCTCCATGTATCCTCCAAGTTGTCCTGGATCTTTGTTAAGTATTGAGCGAACATGTCATTTTTGACTTTCTTTGCCTTGGGATCTATTGTGCTTCGCAACGACGTGTAGCGCGATGCGCCACATTTGTCTATCCTTGGAAAGAACATAGTGTATGTAGGTTCTTGCCACCCCATAAGTGCAATGAGGATGAGTAACCATGAGTAGTGGAACTCAGAACCCTAGTATTGTGTGTCCTTGCAGTCTTCAAGAAACGAATTTAGTAGATAAGGGGCCTAGCTCATCGAGCTCCCCTTTGCGCACTGCGTCACGACTGTTACTACTCCTGCGGGAACTTCCTCTTTTCGACACTTGCGCATTAATTTGCAACCGAGCAATCATGTTGCAAATCGTGTCATAGGATCATTGATGTCATTAGTCCTAACACCTTTGTTACCCCTATCTGCGCCATACTTTTCTTTGATCTCATCTTAGATGGATTTCACCTTAGTTTCGTCTTCTAGGTATTGCTCCGGCTTCTCCCCATCTATGGGTAGCCCTGTAATCATTGTGATGAGGTCGAAATTGATAGGCACTGACCTATCCATCTACAAGATTCCTCTGTTCACCCTCGCTAATAGTTGTTTGACACATCCATTTATGTGTTTCTTGCGCCTGAAGTGGTGTATCTCTAATAAGTTCATGATGTCGGTGTTGTACAGTCCTAGGATCCACTGCGCAAGCTCCAATGGTGGCGTGCCTGATGGGCCTTCTCCTCTGCTCTCTAGGTAGCTTTGTGTTACCAAATCTGGGAACTTTATGGCATCAGAGACATCATGGTCGGAGTATTTAAGGCTATCGACTCCTCCTACCATGTTATCGTCGGTCTTCACTCCCATGAGAATTTTTGGCATCACTATAGCCAATTCCGCCTGTATGCATTGTACGCCATGTGCACTGCTCTCTGCTCGCACCTTTTTATTCCCTTGTGGGGACTGTTATCGCATAGTTTGTAGCTAGGATAAAAGGCTACTAACCAAAGCCTGCATATATTAGTTTATTGTTTCTTTGTTCTCAGACCGGGATTCTACTTGGTTATCTTTGTTGGCTATAAGTTGGACTATCTGTTCTGGTGGTGATCTGTGAAGGGGGAAACTTGTCATTGTATGATTATTCTTTAACCTCTTCAAAACCCTAGGTCACCGGGGACGTCTCCCCTGGGCCTCACCTCCCTAAAGAGAAAGAACCTCCCCATCGTGGTGACATTGGGTAGGATAGGTTCCTATTATGCTAGTTTGGCCTTCTATCTTATAGCTATTACTCCTAGCTACAAACTGTGTGATAACAGGGACGATATGCCACCCTATGGTACGACCTCTTGCTATGTTTCATGGTTTGGTTCCTGTTCTAGGCCCTTATGCATGTAACACATGGATGGTTCTTCTTGTTGCGGCCCTTTTCCCCTGAACGTGTCAGATTTCGTCCATTTGTCGTCCTCTTCCAGATTCTCAAGCTCCTATGCAGGTTCCTATTACTCTTCTACATCCAATGTGGTCTACTCATACTATGGTGTGTGGATTTATTCTGCATCCACCACTGTGGGCATCTCGTGTGTTTCGGTTTGTGGCACCCGAGTGCTACTCCGTGTGTTTCGTTCAATTCTGCTTGGCACTCCAACCCTCGATGGTGACATGGAAAGGAAATCCTAACTACAGGCTTCCAAATCGACAAATGTTAGCACAAATTCTCACTCTATTGCTCTTCCACTCGGCTCTGCATTCTTCTCCTTAGCAAATAACACAATAGGTTGCTTCCCCCCCTTTTTTCGACTTTATAGCGGGGAGGAAAAGTGACAGTTGTGTCGCATTGACAATTGTCACTTTTTCACTTTTTGTTGTGTTTCCTGTGCGTTTTACCTTTCTACCCATTATCTTCTCTTTTGTGCGCGGTGTTTTCAAACCCTAGCTTTCTTGTAGAGCATTGTTCTATTCTACCAGTTCTATTATATCAAGACCCTCCATGTGCACCGATCTGTTTTTATTTTTAGCCCCTTTTTACTTTTTATGGATTTCCTTATTTTTATTTGTTTCTCTCATTTTATCTTCCTTACTTATACTATAATATATTATATACATATCTTCTTACTAGGTGGTAACTTTCTAGGTGCTAAGAGGTCGATTGTCCCTATACAGTTTCAGTCGACTCCCATTGATCATTCCTCTAAGTTCTATACCTCCTAAATATTTCAACTATACATCTCCCCCCTCTGTGACAGTCTTCACTTCATATGGTCCCAACCAATGTATTCTGAATTTTCCTTGATGTTGAAGAAATTTATTGTCATACACCAAGACTGGGTCTCCCTCCTTGAGACTCTTCCTTTTATTATGTCTATCATGCTAAGCTTTGTCACTTGCTTTTTGTACTTCTTGGAGAAATCCTGCTAGAATCCTATCTTCTTCCATCTCCATCAGCTAACTTATCCTTTCTTGTATTGTGCCCCGTTCTTTCATGTTGGTGATTTTTTCTACACGCAGACTAGGTACCAAAAATTTCTAATGGCACCACTGCTTCTTGTCCATACACCAACCTGAATGGTGTTTGTCCTGTCAAATTTTTTCATGTAGTCTTGTATGCCCATAATACTGTTGTTATCTTCAAATCCCAATCGTCCCTGTTGACATTGCAGATCTTTGTCAAAGCATTCTCTAGGATCCTATTAAAGGCTTCCACTATTCCATTTACTTGAGGGTGATCTGGTGTACTCTTTTGATGATATACTTCAAACTCCTTAGTCATAGCCTTGAAAATACTATTGATAGATGTAGGAAGGAACCTATAACTACAAGAAACCTACAGAGAGAAGTGTAAAGCTATAGGGGAGATAATGAGAAGCTTATGAAAGCTTAGAAGGAGATACTACATAGTCTAAATATGTTGTAGAGGCAAATTAATAGAGACCTTGGCACAAATCAAGCATCTAATGCTAGACAAGTGACAACATCCATATCCCATAGTAGAAGGGATGATCATGGGATTGATAAACAATCAAGAAGTATGGGTAAGTGTCATCATTCCCTAGAGAAATCAACTAGAAGAGCTTGAGAAATCGCAGGTCCAGTGAGTAGCCCAAGTGTGTCTCTTTTCAAGAGATAGAGTGTTGGTTTTTTTTCTCTTGCTACCTTTCTTGGGCTTACCCAGGTTCAGGTCTATCATGGTTTCCAAAAATACCCCTTTAAAACTATCGTCCCCTCTGGTAAACAAGGAGGAAACGTAGTACATAGAGTGCACTGTGCAGTCTCACCAGAGATAGTTCTATTGGTGGTTGTAACGCTCAAGTGCTTGCAACTTGGGAATGAGTGGGGATTTCTGATTAAACTCTATGATATTCATTTGTTACTTTAACATTCAACTTATATTGAATACCCTGTCATTCTTCTTCATGCATGTAAAATAGCAGATCTAACTAGTCATTCACACATATGTCTAACATCTAATCATTGACAGTAAAGGAAATACACAACATTCAATCACATAACAAATGATCTACTGTGGTTCACCCCTCCTGGGCTACGTCAACAAAGATTTGGTTGCTCTGCTATTTTATTAAGGTGTTTCCAAAACTACAGCGCCGCATGCATTACAATTCTCCTTCAAATAGGTCGAGATATACAATGAGGCAGACTAGATCACACCATGCTCCTCAGCCTGTGATATAACCCTCAATATCTACCTTATTTCCTCTCCTAATCTCAACAACTTACAAAAGAGATTGAATTTATAGTTGTTCTATCTTATAACGACATAGTAAAAATGACCGACCGACCAAGAACACCTCGACCTAGACATCCTAGGTACCTACTTATACACGTTTTTGGCTTACCAACCATTACACCTTCTTACAAAAACCCTAACCCTATCATGGCCAGGTCTTCTTGCATGTGTTCCTCACATGCCTTCCTCTTTTGCATGCACTTTTTTCTTGCATGTGATACTTTTCCTGCATGCGCATCTGTCACTTCTTGTGCCAGCGCTTCGTACATATATGTTATCCGTTGGCACTGCTCTTGATCCTGGTTGCTCCTTTTTGACATGGCTTTGACCACCTACGCGGTGACTAATGTTCATAATATCTCACCCCCATCCAAGCCTATCTATTTGAGGCACACTTTCGCTGCAATGATTTCCATGAACAATTGTTTTGCCTTTTCTTATAGGGGCTCCAACTGAGCCTATCGTGCGATCTTCTGTGCCTGGACCATTTTTTCTTTTGCCTGAAGTTTCTTCATTTCTGTGACAGTCTTGATCTTCTCTGGCAGTGAAATTATCCTCTGCCACTACTTGACAGCTACCATTGTTGCATGCAATCTATATTCCTTTCCTTGCAACTCTTGTAGGCTCCCATCCTCTAATAGCTGACCGCTCTTTTCCAACAATTATGCCACTCTATGTATGTTCTGTGCAATGTTTTCCATAGCTGTTGTCCCATCTTTCTCTCTTTGCACTCAGACTGCTGGAGGAGTCATACGTATAACTACGTTCTCCTCTAGTTCCTTGATCTTCTCTTTATATTGCACCAGGGTCTGTGCTATTTTCCTCATCTTCTCTTCAGAAGATTCTTCTTCTGATTCTGCGTTGTCGAGGATGGCTTGAAATACTCCACTTATTTGTTTCTCCATCTCCTCCACTTTTTGTTGTGCTAGCTTTCTCTCCTGCCCTTCTTGGCTAAGTGCCTCCTTCAATGAGGTGTTGTCTTCCTGTGCCAACTGTAAGTTTGTCACATCTGACCTTTCTCTAGATTGAATCTCCTGCGCAATGTTCACTTGTAATTTATACGGAGCTTTAGTTGGAATATTGGGCAGCGCCAAGTCCAACCTCTCAATGTATTTTAGGGGCCTCTGTGTTGTCTCCTCATCAACGAACATCTCTGGTGTTATGATGAAATTAACACTTCATTGCGCCATGATGTGCATTGTCTCTCCAAAAGGTGCTTCTTCTCTAGTGGGCATTGGTTCCTCCTTCTATTTATGGTCTGTCTTGATCCTCAACTGCTCTAATGCAGTTTTTACCTATTGTACTTGCTCCAGAATTGAAGCTCAGTGTTTCTCCGTGTTTTCCCATACCTCCGACAGTCTATCTTCCACTTTCATTTCTATCAGCTCCACATCATTTTTTGTCAATGATGTTTCCATTGGTTTTCTGTGGGCCTTTGCCTTCTTCCTGGCGCCACTTGCTTGCTCCCCTGACATTTTTCTTTAGTCATTTAATGGATCAGATACCTCTAGAATATGTGTATCCATGCCTATATCGTGCCCAACTTCTTCTTCCATGGATACCTCTTGTGTCTCTGTCTGCACTTCTTCCGCCCCCACTTATCCTATCGGTCCTCTTGGTGCCTTCTCTATACCCGGTGGACCCTCTGTAGGACCACACTTTGACTTCTTTTGTGTCCTACTTTTCTTTTGAATTGGGTTTCTTTCTCCCAATGTACTTATTGTTGTCTTCTTTTTCTGGCTAATGTCATTCCTGCCTATCTTCTGCGTGGGAATTGTGCTACGCTGCATCTGGATTTGTACTATTGGCGTTGCTCTTGGGATCTCTTGCACTTTCCATTCCTTGGGCCACTCTTGGACCTCCCTGTGGATGTGCCACATCGTCATGCATTACTTCAGTTGCAACCACTCCTTGGATGGATCCTTCTTTGCCTGCAGCCACATGATGTGGCGTGATGCCTAGAAGTTCATTATCTGTCCAAACTCCTAGATAGTTTCTGGGGAGATCCTCCATGTATCTGCCAAGTTGTCCTAGATCTTTGTTAAGTATTGAGCGAACATGTCGTTGTTGACTTTCTTTGCCTTGGGATCTGTTTTTATTTGCAACGACGTGTAGCACGCTGCACCACATTTGTCTATCCTTGGCAGGAACATAGTGTATGTAGGTTCTTGCCACCCCATAAGTGCAATGAGGATGAGTAACCACGAGTAGTGGAACTCAGAGCCCCAGTATTGTGTGTCCTTGCAGTCTTTAAGGATCGAATTTAGTAGATAAGGGGCCTAGCTCATCGAGCTCCCCTTTGCGCACTGCGTCACGACTGCTACTACTCCTACGTGAACTTCTTCTTTTTGGCACTTGCACATTAATTTGCAACCGAGCAATCTTGTTGCAAATCGTGTCGTAGGATCATTGATGTCATTGGTCCTGACACCTTTGTTACCCCTATCTACGCCATACTTTTCTTTGATCTCATCTGAGATGGATTTCACCTTAGTTTCGTCTTCTAGGTATTGTTCCGGCTTCTCCCCATCTGTGGGTAGCCATGTAATTGTTGCGATGAGGTCAACGTTGATAGCCATTGACCTATTCATCTACAAGATTCCTCTGTTCACTCTCGCTAACAGTTGTTTGACACATCCATTTATGTGTTTCTTGCACCTGAAGTGGGGTATCTCTAATAAGTTCATGATGTCGGTGTTGTACAATCCCAAGATGCACTGCGCAGGCTCCAACGGTGGAGCGCCTGATGGGCCTTCTCCTCTACTCTCTAGGTAGCTTTGTGCTACCAAATCTGGGAACTTTATGGCATCAGAGACATCATGGTCGGAGTATTTAAGGCTATCGACTCCTCCTACCATGTTATCGTCGGTCTTCACTCCCTTGGGAGTTTTTGGCATCACTATAGCCAATTCCACCTATACGCGTTGTACACCATGTGCACTGCTCTTTTCTCGCACATTTTTCTTCCCTTGTGGGGACTGTTATCGCATAGTTTGTAGCTAGAATAAAAGGCTACTAACCAGAGCCTACATATATCAGTTTATTGTTACTTTTTTCTTGGGCCAGGATTCTACTTGGTTATCTTTGTTGGCTATAAGCTAGACTATCTATTCTGGTGGTGATCTGTGAAGGAGGAAACTTGTCATTGTCTGATTATCCTTTAGCCTCTTCAAAACCCTAGGTCACTGGGGATGTCTCCCCTGGACCTCACCTCCCTAAAGAGAAAGAACCTCCCCATCGTGGTGACATTGGGTAGGATAGGTTCATGTTACGCTAGTTTGGCCTTCTATATTATAGCTATTACTCCTAGTTACAAACTGTGTGATAACAAGGACGATACGCCACCCTATGGTACGACCTCTTGCTTTGTTTCATGATTTGGTTCCGGTTCTAGGCCCGATGCGTGTAACCCATGGACGGTTCTTCTTGTTGTAGCCCTTTTCCCCTGGACGTGTCAGATTCCATCCATTTGGTGTCCTCTTCCAGATTCTCAAGCTCCTATGCGGGTTCCTATTCCTCTTCCACATGCAATGTGGTCTACTCGTACTATGGTGTGTGGATTTATTCCACATCCACCACTGTGGGCATCTCGTGTGTTTTGGTTTGTGGCACCTGAGTGCTACTCCATGTGTTTCATCCAATTCTTCTCGGCACTCCAACCCTCGATGGTGGCATGGAAAGGATATCCTAACTACAGGCTTCCAAATCGACAGATGGTAGCACAAATTTGCACTCTATTGCTCTTCCACTCGGCTTTGCATTCTTCTCCTTAGCAAATAACACAATGGGTTGCTTCCCCCCTTTTTTTGACTTTATAGCGGGGCGGAGAAGTGACAGTTGTGTTGCACTGACAATTGTCACTTTTTCACTTTTTGTTGTGTTTCCTGTGCATTGTACCTTTCTACCCATTATCTGCTCTTTTGTGCGCGGTGTTTTCAAACCCTGGCTTTCTTGTAGAGCATTGTTCTATTCTACCAGTTCTATTATATCAAGACCCTCCATGTGCGCCGATCTGTTTTTATTTTTATCCCCTTTTTACTTTTTATGGATTTCCTTATTTTTATTTGTTTGTCTCATTTTCTCTTCCTTACTTATACTATAATACATTATATACATATCTTCTTACTGGGTGGTAACTTTCTAGGTGCTAAGAGGTCGATTGTCCCTATACAGTTTCAATCGACTCCCATTGATCATTCCTCTAAGTTCTATAGCTCCTAAATATTTCAACTATACATCTCCCCCCTCTATGACAGTGTTCACTTCATATGGTCCCAACCAATGTATTCTGAATTTTCCTGGATGCTGAAGAAATTTACTGTCATACACCAAGACTGGGTCTCCCTCCTTGAGACTCTTCCTTTTAATATGTCTGGCATGCTAAGCTTTGTCCCTTGCTTTCTGTACTTCTTGGAGAAATCCTTCTAGAATCCTATCTTCTTCCATCTCCATCAGCTAACTTATCCTTTCTTGTATTGTGCCCCATTCTATCATGTTGGTGATTGTTGCTACACGCAGACTAGGTACCAAAAATTTCTAATGGCACCACTGCTTCTTGTCCATACACCAACCTGAATGGTGTTTGTCCTGTCAATTTTTTGCATGTAGTCTTGTATGCCCATAATATTGTTGTTATCTTCAAATCCCAATCGTCCCTATTGACATTGCAGATCTTGGTGAAAGAAATCTCTAGGATCTTATTAAAGGCTTCCACTATTCCATTTACTTGAGGGTGATATGGTGTACTCTTTTGATAATATACTTCAAACTCCTCAGTCATAGCCTTGACAATACTATTGATAAAGTGAGTGCCTTGGTCACTCATCAAAATCCTTGGGCATCCAAATCTAGTGATCGCTTGCTCAAACAAGAAGTGTGTTGATGTCTCTGCGCTACAATCTTTTACTAGTGTTGCTTCTACCCATCTTGTTAAGTACTATGTCGCAATAATGATATACCTTTCTCCTGACCTTTTTGCTGGTGGGTTAATTGGTCCCACAATGTCTATTTCCAATTTATCGAATATTTGCAAGGTTACTTGTGGTATTAGGGGAATCTCATCCCATCTATTAGGTTTTCCAACCCTCTAACATACATCACATCTCTGGTAGTAGTCCTTTGCATCTCTGTGAATGGTCAGCCACCATAGTCTTGCGCGCAATACCTTCTGTGCAGTATATTTTCCTGCATAATGTCCTCCAACTATTCCCTCGTGATACTCTACTAAAATCCTAGGCCTTTCATGTTCTAGTACACATATTCTCAAGATGTTGTCTACGCCCATCTTGTATAAGTGTCCTGCAATCAATTGATATTCTGCAACTCTGACTACCATATTTTTCTTCTGCACAGTGTTGAATTTTTATGGCGCGGTCCCTATACTCAAATATTCAATGATGTTGGCAAAATATTCATCAACTACTTAGACTGAAAATAACTATGCATTAGGGAAGTTGTCCTCTAAATTTGTAGGTTAGTCTCCATTGGTGATCCTTTACAGGTGATCAGGTACTGCATTCAACTTCCCTGGTTTGACTATCACTTCAAATTCAAATTCTTGAAACAACAGTAACCATCTACAGATTCTCCCCCCCAACACTGGCTTACTGAATAGGTACTTGAGGGAAGAATGATCTGTGAACATTTTAAAGTGTTTCCCAAGTAGGTAGTGTCTGAATTTTTGCAGTGCATATACCATTACTAGGCCTTCTCTTTCTGTAGTATCATAGTTCTTCTCTGACTCTGATAGTTTTCTTCTTGCAAATTCTATAGGATGGTCTAATTCTCTTGCTCCTGGCTATGCCCTAATAACTCCAAGTTCTATGGTTGATGCATCTACATGCACATGAAATGTCTTTTCCCAGTATGGGAATACTAGTATAGGTGTTGTGACCATTTTTTCTTTTAGAGTGTCCAAACCTCGCTGACAGTCCTCATTCCATTGAAATTTACTATCCTTCTTCAACAGTTTCTCCATCGGTGAAGTGATCTACGCATACCCTTTTATGAATTTCCTATAGTATCCTATGTGTCCCAGTGTTACTCTCAACTAGCATACTGATTTGGGTGGTGGTAAGTTAACAATGACTGCAACCTTTGCAGAACCTTTGCAGGATCCACCAATAACCCTTCCTTACAGACTATATGTCCCAATAGTATTCCAAAAGGTGTCCCAAAGATGCACTTCTTGATATTTAATGATATCTGACACTGCTTGCATCTTTCTAAAAATTGATGGATGAATTCTTTGAACACAACTATGACTACTCTTGAGAATATTGTTGGTGTGTTCTTCAGCCCAAAAGGCATGACTGTGTACTGGTAGGATCCCCATTCTGTGGAAAAATTGGTCTTGTATCTATCTTTTGGAGCTATATTGATCTGATGGTAGCCTTAGAATCCATCTATGAATGAGTATGCTTCTTGGCCTCCCACATTCTCTAATACCTCATTTGTGAAAGGGTTGGGAAAATGGTCATGTAGGAAATCTTCATTCAAATTTCTCAGATCAACACATATCCTTATGCCTCCTTGCTTCTTCTCCTAGACTGCCATAGGGATTATCCTTTTTTATTCTTCTAATAGTTCTATTATTCCAACTTCCATCATTCTGTCAATTGCTTCTCTTACTTTCTGCTTATATATTGGATTCAGTCTATACGGTCATTGTTGGATAGATATAGCCTTGGTTTTGAGAGGTATATTCATCTCTCCTAGCTCTTATGTTATGCCTTTCATCTCTCTAAAGGTTGTTGGAAACAGGTCACTGTACTCGCACACCAACTCTGTTATTCTTTCTATTGTTTGTTCATCCCAGTAATCTCCAATACTGGTTATTTTGGGATTATCATTTGTCTCGATATTTACTTTATTCACCTTGATTGGTGCAAAAAATACTTATGATGCCAGAGATGGACCTTCCACCTCTCTTTCTCCTTCAATTTATATAATTTGAATGTTGCGTGGGTCATCTTCGTCTGGTGCGTCTTCCTGCACATGATAGCATGACAATAATTCTTTCACTATCTGTCTATTCCACTGTTGATACTCTGTTATAAGTTCAACTGTTGGTTCCTTAATAAATATCACCCTTCTGATTTGTTTGACTGTTGAATAAATGTTGGGGTTCTCATGTTAAAATGATAAAGTGACTATAAAATTATGTTGTAGTGTTGTCCATTCTACAGTGCCTCTACACAGTTCTTGGTCTACATACCAGTTTGTTGGAATTCCTTCCAATGTGTGAATGAAGTGATGAGGCCATTCTTCTGGTGGTGTCATTTTCCATAGTGTTATGCACTTCTCCAAGTGTTTTGCTGGTGTCCCATGTCCATCGTATCTCGGCATTTCATTGCTTCCCTGTTTCGTGCCAAATCTAATGCGCAGTAATCACTTGCATTAGTGCCAGTGCTTGACTATCTCTTTGTGTGCACCCCACCATCTTGCAGGTGTTTCCTTGAGTGTTATGTCCATAGCTAAGAGCCTCTGATTTTCTAGCACTTCATCTTCATATCTTGTTAGTAATTCTTCTAATTCATCCACCCCATGAAAACTAGGAGGTTCTCTTATCTTTGTACCTACCCATCTTACTGCATGGTCTATTCTTGCGCATCTTCTTGTGGATACTTCATATAATCTCCGTTGCCAAATCTCCAACCCTGTATCTAAGTATGAAGCACATGATGTGATGCTTCTCCAACTGAGTACTTGTTGGCAACCATTTTCATTTCTATATTTTCCTTACAAGCTGCCTACACAAGGGTTTTGAACCCTCAATACTCATCGCAATTTTTTAAAATAAAATGATACTATCATCTTTTGCTTTCGCATACCTGCTTTTCGTTTTCATTTTCACGACTGCAAGCATGAAAACCTAGAGTTGGAAGTCATGTTGATTGCATTAAAATGATCTTTTGGATTTTTATAAATCTCTTTGTTTATGTGGTCATAACTCTTTTACCTCCAACTCACTAATGGTCATACATTTATCAAAACACCAAACCTTTACTCACTTTGTATTTGACCATTGTCAATATGGTTTCGATTTAGCAAT
>JZKD02S1072880.1:84529-105652 GCA_000966675.3 Picea glauca | reverse complement strand
TTTCTGAAACCTTAATCGAGCGTCTGATAAAGACAACTACCCTGTCCCACCCATGGAATAGATCCTTCAACAGGTATCTGGTTCTGAAAGATTATCCTTATTGGATGGTTTTTCAAGGTACAACCAAGTCCTGATGTCTCCTCCAGACCAACTTAAAACTACCTTCCGCACTCCATGGGGCACCTACGCTTATAGGAAAATGCCCTTTGGACTCATTAATGCTGGTGCCACTTTCCAGAGAGCGATGGACATCGCTTTCCGAGGCTTAATCAATCAATCTGTCGTAGTTTACCTAGATGATGTTACTATATTCTCGAAAAACAAAACTGATCATCTAGCTCATTTGAGAGTCGTTCTACAGCGATGTCGTAAGTACGGCATTTCCTTGAATCCTAAAAAATCTATCTTCGCAGTAGAACAAGGTAAGCTCTTAGGATTTATTGTATCAAGAAAAGGGATGATTATCAACCCTAAAAGGACTCAAGTCATCTCGAAACTCCCCCCTCCCTCATCAAAAAAGTCTATGCAGTCTTTCTTAGGCCAGATAAACTTTTTCAGGAGATTCGTCCCCAGTTTCTCAGAAATGGTGAGACCTTTACAGAACTTAATAAAAAAGGACGCACAATATCATTGAGGACCCTTAGAAAACCAAGCTTTTAATTAAATAAAAAAGGCCATAATAGACGCTCCTTCTCTCATGAGCCCCGACTTTTCACAAGACTTCACGCTCTACACATTTTCTTCTAACCGCTCCTACGTTGTTGTCCTAACTCAAAAGAACGCTAAAAATAATGAAGTCCCAATTTCCTTTATGAGCTCTGCTTTCAAAGGTGCAGAACTTAATTACCCAGCAATAGATCAGCAAGCCTATGCTATTTTTAAATCAGTAAAGCACTTGCAATCTTATCTTTTGAAATCTATGATGAAAATTATTATCCCTTACCCGACCGTCAGAAATTTGTTAGTGCAAAAAGAACTAGGTGAAAAGAGGGCGAACTGGGTCACCTCTTTACAATAGTATGACATAGAAATCACCCCAGCACAAATAGTGAGAGGCCAAGGGCTGTGCAAGTTAGTCACTGACTCAGCAGCAGGACAGCAAGAAGAAAACGATATGTCAAACCCAGGATAACACAATCAAAATTCAATCTGCTGTGCACAAAACTCTATCAGTCCCTGGTACAACAATATAAAATTCTGTCTTGAACATGGGTCAGCCCCCCGTCACCTGGATCCCACTAAAAGAAGAGTGTTAAGATTAAAATCTGCCTCCTTTCAGTTGATTAATGGTATTATGTTTCGTCAAAAATTTTATGGAGTACTAATGCGCTGTCTTGAGAAAGATGAAGTAGAAAAGGTCTTATTAGAATTGCATGCAGGAGAAGCTGGTGGGCATTTTGGTGGGGATACCACTGCCCATAAAGTATTAAGAGCGGGTTATTACTGGCCTACACTTTTTAGAGATGCTCATGCCCTGTGTCGCAAGTGTATTATCTGTCAAAAAGCATCCGGGCGGATACAGAAACCAGCCTTCCCTTTGCAGCCTGTTTCGGTAGACTCCCCTTTTCAGCAGTGGGGTCTTGATATTATAGGTCCAATCAATCCGCCAGCCTCACAACAACCTAAGTTTATCATAATAGCCACAGATTACTTCACCAGGTGGTCTGAAGTTGCCCCATTAAGAGCTATAAATACCAGTCAAGTAATTGCCTTTTTAAATTCAAATATTATTACTCGTTTTGGTATCCCTGACTGTTTAGTATTCGATAACGCTTCTTATTTTTCGTCTCTTGAGATGAGTGAGTTCGCTATAGAAAAAGGAATTAAATTAAAGTATTCTGCCAGCTATTACCCTCGGGGAAATGGGTTGGCAGAATCAACTAATAAGAATCTGATTAAAATCATCAAGAGAATGGTATCTGAAAATCACAGAAATTGGCATAATGCACTGTTAAACACAATCTGGGCTGATAGAGTAACTCCGAAAATGGTTGTAGGTAACTCTCCCTTCTTTCTCGTCTATGGCCGAGAAGCAATTCTGCCACCACATATTCTCCTTCCCTCACTGCAGCTATCACAGAAAATACAAGAAGAAAACTGCCCCCCTTTGGAGAATCGAATTAACGCTTTAATGAAACTAGAAGAGGTAAGGGCTCTAGCAAAATGAAAGTTGGATCAACATCAACTTGTGGTTAAAAGTGGGTTTGATTCCAACTCTACTTCTGACAGAAACTTTGAAGTAGGTGACCTTGTCCTAAAATGGGACAAACCACATGAGGGAAAGGGAGAGCATATGAAGTTTCAGAACTTATGGCTAGGACCGTTTTTAATTGCTGAGAAATTGGGTCCCAGCTCTTTTAGATTACAGAGTCTAGAGGGATAGCCAGACACCTATCTGGTGAATGGCCAAGATCTAAAAAGGTATTTCACTTAAGGACAACCCTGTGTACACTTTGTAAATATTTTTCCTTTGTTTGCTTTTCATTTTCTTTTGTTGTTGTGGTTTTGATTTCTCCCTTACGCTTATCAGTTTTTACTTTTGAAATACACATACCTGCATTATGAACTGTTCAGACAAAGAAAACAGAAAAAAATTTCCTCTGAAATGACTACTAAAAGATTGTCTAAACATCAATTATGATATGCTTATGAAATTTACAGCCATGTTAAAGAAAGCCTGTTGTTTGAAAGACGTTTATTGATTTCAATCTGTAATTGAAGCCTGTCACGATCATCCATTTTTTTCTTACGTTGTCCTTGTTCCTTAAGGGAACAACTCAGAAGATGTCTCCCTACCTCCGAAAGTTGGTTTATTAATAAACTATCTCTAGTTCTTAATGAAGGACAGTTTAAAAAAAAAAAAAAACTTTCTCAAGTTCTGTAATTTATTAAAGTATGTCCAAAATATCATAATTTTCAGCGTCACCCCGCTCAATTATATGTCTTTAAAAAACCAAATAAATCACTAAAAGAGTTGTGGGAAGTGCTTGTAAACCCGTTAGGATAATGAACAGGTCTGCTGGCAGCGGGTAAATGCATGCATGACGCCAAGATAACTTCATCGGGGTACTAAACAGGCCCGCTGGCATTGAAGTAATGCCGGGTATATGAAAATTTGCAATTATGGAACCTCCTGACCTTAAAACGTCCTTTATTCTGATCTGGAACTTCCTGGCAGGATACAGATATCAGAGTGGGTTAAATGGCAACCCTGTCGAGGCTATGGACGCCTGCTGGAAGCAGTGGCTCTGTCACCAGTATTGAAGATTTTATCCTTAATATCGTGACTCGCTTTTATTAAGAATGTTATCAGTTTTCATCTTTTAAAATAACTAGATGGAATTTTTATGATTGATGACGATGTTTAAACAATTTTCTGGTGTTTTTGAGTTAGAATTATTCTCATTATCTTAATCTGGACTTGCTCGTTTGGCAGAGATAACTGCTTCTACCAGTGTGTCACCATTGTTGGCAGCCATTTTCATTTCTATCTTTTCCTTACAAGCTGCCTACACAAGGGTTTCGAACCCTCAATACTCATCGCAATTTTTTAAAATAAAACGATACTATCATCTTTTGCTTTCACATACCTGTTTTTTGTTTTCATTTTCACAACTGCAAGTGTGAAAACCTAGAGTTGGAAGTCATGTTCATTGCATCAAAATGATCTTTTGGATTGTTATAAATCTCTTTGTGTATGTGGTCATAACTCTTTTACCTCCAACTCACTAATGGTCATACATTTATCAAAACACCAAACCTTTACTCACTTTGTATTTGACCATTGTCAATATGGTTTCGATTTAGCAATGGTTATATGATATTTTGGTGTCTTTGATCAAATCCTTGGTGCAATGGTTTTATTGAACACATTAATTTTGGGGTCGAATCGTTGGTGCAATGTTCGACATATTGGTTTCTTTTAAATCATAGAAATGCCATTGTTTATTTTTGGATCGCGTTTTGGTTATGTATTTCATGGTTTTCAATGGTTATGTGATAATCCATTTGACATGTTGTTTACAATGATTTTGATATACACCGTTGTGATTTGAATGAAACTCTTTACCAAGGCGCCGTCGATTGTACAGCTGACATAATAGTTTTGCATGGTCCCAAATTACTACACCACCCTCGCACGCATAAGAATTAACGCTTGGTCGTGCATTTCGGGCTACCTTTGTTTGTTTTGGGAAAACCTGCGGGAAAATGGTTCTTTGTCTACTCTGTCAAACCCCCTCATCGATTACCCTGTTGACCATGTGCTATCTGCTATGGCTCCTGTAGTGCATATCGAACCCAACGGCGTCCAAACTTTGTTATTATTTGATAATGCCCGAGAGGACCTAGAGAGGAATGGTTGGTTGGTTTTTATTGAGAAGTTCGAGGGTTTCAACCTCGCAGTCACTCAACAATTTGCACTTACTTTCGATGGATGCAGGGCCAAAGTTGGGGACATCCAACTCGAATTGAACGAGGATTTCCTTAGCTCAGCCACTGGTCTACCAGCCAAAGGGAAAAAATGGTTTAAGAATTCGAAGGTTGATGAAGTGCCATGGCCGCTCCTATTTACCTCAAGGAAAATCAATAGTTGTGACAAAGGTATGCCAGTCACATCTCTTAAGTCTAGGTGGCATGATTTGTTGGCCATTATTAAGCAATTCATTACATGCAAAGGTAGATACGATTTAGTTTTCCTATACCACCTACGGTTGCTTATGAGTTTCATAGATTTCCCTTTAAATATGCCACATTTCCTCCTTCGCAGTTTGTATAAAATGGCTAAACAATTCAAGAGGGAGAAGGCCGACTCCAGCCTCTTCCACCGTTGTTTAATTAAAATTGTTATAGTCCATCATTTGAGGTTGAGTGGCGACTGTTGGGAAGATTTCTTGTTGAGGAATGGCTTTTCCAATCCTGAAATTGGTCAAGTGGACAAAACCGTGGTCACCGAAACTTTTGTCAGGCCTATCGTGCCCCCTCCTACACTCTTACCCGTTGTTGAACCCTCAACCTACCCAAATGATAACCTACCCGACACCCTGCCTGACTCATGCCTAAAAGACAGTGCTAAGCCTGTCAAGAGGTCTGCAAAGAAAAAGGGTAAGGGTAATAATGATGTCAATTGCAAGGGTAAGAAGGCTGTGCGCTGGGTATCAAGGTGTGCTCGCAATAAACCTAAACAAAACACAGATCAGAAACCAGTTTTATTAAGTGAATATTCAGATTCCTAAATTGAGCAATTTCTAACCGAGGAGTATCCATACTCACACGGCCTTTGTTCTGTCAAGCCCTATGACTACGTATCAAATCTCCTGCTGTGCCTTAAAGATGACCCTAACTTGCCCGGGATCAAGCTCGACAGTGGAACTGCTGGTAAATCAAGAGATTCTTCACCTGTAATTACACGGCCTAATCAACCACAGTGCAATGAATGCAACTCATGGCTCGACCAATACTATACAGATGTCCCTCTGCTCCAATCCTGAATCAAGTCCCTGGATGACCGAGTAAATGTGTTAACCAAGGAAAATGACAGATTGCAAGCTAATGATAAAAGGCAAAAGACCACAGGCTCTGTCGTTTTCAAAAATGTAGAGGCAGCCACTGCCATTGTTAATTCAAAAATAGCTTGATCGAATCGTATCCCTAAAACCAAGGTATGATATTTCAACAATGATTTTAGAATGATTTTGTTTGTTTTGAATTAGCATAAACGATTTGTTTGCTTATCGTATCTATTTCTGTTATGATGGAATTGATACAATACGATTATGTTTGTAAATAATAACTAGCTACAGAATCGTGAGATTCTGTAGCTAGTCATAAAATTTGAATTTTTGTTGAGTTTACAACTAAACACAATCTGAAATCGTGTATTTTTGTGCATTTACAGGTACACACGAATTTCAAAGGGAATTGGATCGATGGTGGCATCTTTGAACATAATTTTTTTTACACAGTTTTGGATTAGGTTGTTAGTCTTAGATAGAAATAGGAATTTGGGAGATTGTTCCCATATTTTTTTGCAAACAGTTTTGATAATTTCCACAATGAATGTTTTCATCCTGTGGCCTTTATGTACCTATTATTTTTGTAAACAAACCATCGTTGCTTGGAGGCAGAGACTATGGATTGTTGATTTAGACTGGAATGAAAGTGGATGTTTGTACGGCTTTAGCTTTCAATATATCATACTTTTATTTCAAGTTTTGTTCATTTCAATTTGTAATCATATTATTGACTACTTTAGATATCAAAATTTGTTATAGGTTGATGTGATGCGATTTAATTTGTGTCCATATTTGATGTCTCTCATTTTACATTACAGCAATTATCCTGTTTTGATTTAATGAAAAAAAGGTTAATCTTCTTTGTTAAATGAGCAGTTATGTACAAATCTTTGCAGAGGGATTTATCTTAATGTGATTATTTGTAAAATATTAAATTGTTGTTGCTGCATCCTTTACATGTTCTGTCGTTAGCATTCAAGAGCGTTGTTGTTTTGTGTTTACGCGAAGTATTGGAGAATTTGGTGTGGGTTGGCCTCATCAAACAGTGAACGCAAATGCCTATGTACAGGACAAGTAGGAGATGATGATTTCAGGTTAGTTTGCTATTCAATTTTAATAGTTTAATTAATACGAGAATTCTCTGTAGTTTAGATAGATATACAGTACAGATTACTATTTTTATTGCTTAGTTAGATAACTGTTGTTTCATTTCTTTTTCATAAAAGTTATAAAAATCCAAAAATACTAGCTTTGCTGTTATAAGACAATTCACATATGATTTTGCAGATTTCGATCAAAATTTGTATTTTGTAAATACTGTATAGGTAACAGAGATACAATATATCAATACATTGTACATTTAATAAGTAGGATTATTATTTCATTAATATTAATTAGCGAACTGTGAATATGTATCAAACCTGTATATAGTTTGTAGCAGTTGTTTTTCACTTAGATTAGTTTCTTTAGCTTAGTTTTTCTTTCATTTTTCTAGGACTTAGATCGGCCAACAGAGCCGCTAAACCCGTCGGAGTGGATTAATCCAAATGTCTTGGGTTATTTAGACAACCCCGGACCGGATCCACCCCTCTAGTTGACGAGCGGTCAATTTCGCCCGTCAACAGTACTCCATCTACAATTGGATTTACATAATCTTCTTCTTGTGCGGTGGTTCTGTATAACTAGTTGATTTCCTCCATGTCTAAGAAAGTGGGTTCTACAAACCTTTCTCCTTCTGATGGGTCTAGTGGCGCAACGACTCTGTACTCTCCTGACTCGAATGTCATATTCCTTGTCTTCAAATTGATTATGGCCTGGTTTTCAAACTCCCAATCCAAGCCAGGAAATGTTGGATAAGGTGTTGTGCCATCCATTATTTCTATCACTTCAAAATCAACTTTAGTGCGCACTCCATCCAAATCTACTATCACACCCTTTAGCCCTCCAATTGGCAGAACCCTGTGTTGATTTGCTAGTTTCAACTGAACAAGTGAATATCCTAATGTGGTCTCTCCCATACATTGCCATGTCTTCTTGGGTAACACATTGACTTCAAACCCTAAATCTAGTATAATATCCCCCATGTTGAAATTTCCAATATTGGCATTCGGTTTGAACTCTCTGATTGTCCTCCTCCTTGTATGCAAGTGATTAATTGTTTTCTTCTCTAGCTTTCCCTCTATGTCGGTGTTACATCTTTCTAACATATTTTGTAATACTTTAACAGATGATGTATCATTTAGTAGTTTAACGCACGATTGCAGAAAAACATTTATGGTACTTACTTGTCCTAAGGACTGTGCTTCATTAGTGTGATCCAGCGATGAAGGCATCTCGTACATTGGTACGTCCTAAGTATGTTGCGCAGTTGATGTAGATGAAATGTATGGCTTCAAGAATTCTTGTCTAGATTGCTTGAATAGATCCTTTTCGTTTTTCACATCAAATTGCTTCTGTGGCTCAACATTCTTCTTCACCCATTGGTGTTGTGTTGGATCTGGTCTTACTGCGTCATCTCTTGTTTTAGCTCCTCCGCCTGTAACTATGTTGATATTTATTCCATCATCCCTTACTTCGACAAAAATCCATTGAACATTCTGATTGTTCTGATTCCTCTTTTCCTGGATCTTTCCCAATAGTGTTGGACAGTCTTCTGTGTCATGATCTGATGCGTGACAATACATACATGTCGCAGGTGGAAGTGGAGATTCTCTTGCATAGTGTTATGGTTGTTGACAATTATGGCATATCACCAATCCTATACCTCTTCCAAAGCCTCATCTACCTTGTCCTCCACCTCTGTATCAAACTCGATCTCCTCGCGGGGCATTGTACTGAGGCACCTGATTATACTGCGTGGGATTATACTGTGGTTGTGCAGTGTTATATTGTTGTGGCACAATGTTATATGGGTTTGGTACTTGGTTAAATTGTGGTGCAACTTGTCTTGTCATAATTTTTTCCTACACCCTATAGGTGTCTGATGTTCTTTCCCTCATCAACTCCATTGTCCTGTAATGTTTGTCATCATGGCCTACTAACTTGCAAAAGTTGCAATATGAACTCTTAGGCACTGTCTAGTATTTATGCATCATTGGACAATGATATGGATCATGCCCCTGTGTCTTACAGATTTCACACCATAGTCCTCTTGTCGGTAAAGGGTTTGGTAGTCTTATTTCCATGTAGTGCATGAATGTTGGGAACTCGTTCTTGTGATGTCCTTCTTTCCTACATGTGGTACACCAAACAACTTATCTTTTTTCCTTACCCATGTTCTGGTTCAGTTGAAACGTTAAATTCTTCAAATCCTCCTTCAACTCCTTTATTGTTGGATATGTATTCTGATATTGGTTCTCTTGTAGGTGTAAGGATGCCTGCAGAGCCTTTGCCTGAGTTTGAAAATTTTGCTGCCTCAAAGGGTATTTCAGGTGTGGTAGCAGGGAATTCACAAATAGATGTCTATGTTGCATATCGATCATGACATACTTCAACTTTCCCTTCAATCGTTTGAATCTCTAGTCAATCTCCCAAACAAATTATCCTTGTTTCTGTTTGATCTCTATCATCTCATTCATGTACTGATACTCTGAGCTAGACTTCTGGAATTAATTTATCAACAGCTTCTTGATATCCACAATTGTTCTGGTTGTTCCTGGTGGACTGTTTGAAGCTAAGCTCATGTACCAATCCAGTGCGCGGTCTCTTAGTGTGATATCTAACTGCACAAGTTTTGTATCCTCATTTGTGATCTGCTTTTCTTCCCAGATCCTTTCACAAATGAACAAGTGCTTCTCAGGGTCCTCTGATGCTTCTCCCTTGAATTATGGTAACTTTATGGTGGGATCATGTCTTGCCATTGCAAACTGTATTGGACTAATACCTCCACGCGGTGTAGATCCTTGACTAATTCTTCCTGAACTGGCTCCCCCAGTTGTTTCTCCCTATTTAGATGTACTTCTTGTTGTGTTTCTTCCACTGAAATTCAGTTTTCCAAATGGTGGTGTTCTTTCTGGTGTATTGGTCACACATGGGTTTATAGGTTCCACACTGACACTGATATGGATAGGAGTTCTTCTTTCAGTTCCTTCCCTTGGACCTCTTGTCTTCCTTTCATATGTCACGCACAGTGTTTCCTCAATCTTCTCCACATCTAGAGGATCCTCTACCTCTTCTTCATCACTTCCCAAGCCTTCTCTCATGGCTATGGCTCTCTTCTTATTGTTCATCTTGTATTGGTAGGTTGCTCCACTACGTGTTCTTCCAGATGTTTCCATGATCTGCTTGATCTGGTCTTCCTCCATCATGATTGGATCCAAGGCCTCCTCCTTCTTTCCTTTATCCATCTCTTCCTCCATTTCTCTATCTCTTGTCAGTGCTCCCCCCCTTCCCCCATGCACATAGGGAAGTTTAGTTGTTTGATGCCATTGTCATTACGCCTTTGTTATATAGTAAAATATTGATGGAAGTATACAACGATCTGATATACCTACCTCTAGGTCCCTTTATAAACTCTTGCTCTGTTACACTATAAGACTTCGCAGTATTCTACTGCAAATTCTGTGATAAATCCTGCAACAATGTTGTTTAACCATAAATCTACTACGCGTGTAAATTTATTGTCAACTTGTTGTAATTGCATGATCTCCACATAATTCCATTCTATATGTTTGATCTGATTTGTAGGGTGGTTGTCTTTCAAACTCAATATCCACTCCTGCAACACATGTGAGAAATCATAGAAAAATACTTCATGCAAGTTGCTAAATACGTACTTGTCCAAATATTTACGTGGTGTTAACTTCAAGTTTCGGTTATCTTTCTATGCAAATTCTAGCTCCTTTGTGTTCAACTAGCTCTCAATATCTTCCTTCATTGGGTTCCATGGTCTAAAAATCCCCTTTTATATTCTCATTCTTTTAATGTTTACTCACCAGATCTAACATTCTTGTCATGATTCTTCAACAGATCTCTATGGTTGTCGTTGACTAGGTAAATTATCAGCAAAGTTAGTGGTCAGATGTTAGTGCTAGGTATCCCAAAAAGTGTGCCCCAGCTAGGAGACTTAGTGGCTAAAAAATGAAGGAAAGTTAGGGGCTAGTTAGTGAGATATTAGCACCTAGGGTTAGTGATTTTCTATAGCCTATTGGTTGTAGGAAAAATGTTAGTACAACAATGATAAATTATGGAAGAAAAGGGACGTCCTAAAGGAGGAAAAATCCCTAAGGCATCAAGATCACTATCCAAAAGAGAAAGCTTGCAAAGTTTGAAGTTTCATGTTTATCGATGAAATTGTTTTGTATCTCCAATGAAACTTGAAATTGATTAGTGCCTTAAACTATTGGGTAATGGGGTCAAATATATGAAGAATCTTAGCTAAAGCCTTGGGGGTGTACGCCCTTGTAGTTCCCAAGTATAGCTAGAATCCTTAGGGTCATGCCAAGAGGGTATACACCCATGTATTTCTCTTGGCAAAACACCTTGAACAACAATAGACCTTACAAAACTTAAGATTGGATAAAATATTTGAATTGCAAATGCCCTAGGGGTGTATGCCCTTGTAATTCCTAGGGTTTTTCAAGCCAAAACAAGAATACCTTGGAGGGTGTACGCCCTTGTAATTCTCCAAGGCAACTTGTGCATAATACTCTCCTTCAAAACAAGCAAATGAAAATACCTTGGGGAGGGTGTATTCCCTTATACTTCTCCCAAGGGTTTGACAAGTGACAAATTATAGAATTTAAAGCAAGATAACTAGACAATAAATGCATATTTCTCTTACCAAATTCATAAATAGCATTGAACAAACCCTTATCTCCAAGACTTAGACCATCCACATGCAAGAGAAAGAGATTCCAAGCCTAACACATCACTTTTCCGCCACTAGCCAAGAAAAACCAAGACAAGTGCAAAGAGAGAGAGAGAGAGAGAGAGAGAGAATGCTCATAACTAGCGAAAATTTTAGTCCAATAGCCTCTCACAATGGAGAGTTGTGTCTTATAAAATGAGATCTTATGATCTCTATTTATACAAAATGTAGCTAACATAGTTTGTCCACATAATATTAGGGAAAACACAAGATTAGGGGTCAATAACCCTAATCTTGCCCCTTTACAAAGATAATATTTAAAAATTATCTTTAATTTCATTTTTGCACAAAGAAAACCCTAAAACAAAGGTGATGTCATCCCTTGAAGGAGGACGTTTTGGAAAAATCAGCAAGTCGTTGGAGTTGGGCTACAAAGTAGGGCCTCCAAAGGCCATGTGGGAATCATCTAGAGCCTCTCCACCTCAAAATGCAATGTGTCATGCTCTCATTCATCATCAACCACCATATGCCCCTCAAATGTGACGTTAAGCCCCTAGGGAGTGACGTTTTTCCCCTTATGGGCAAGTCGTTTGGCATGCAAAGGGTGGGATATGTCTATCCAGTTGTCTCCCAGGCCTCCAAAAGCATCTCTTTGTCATCTGGCATGTGGGCCTATGTCATCCATTATGTGGGCTCCTTTCCCTCATGGAAGCCCAAGCTAGGCTTGTTCTTCCAAAACTGTCCACCAACCTGTACCTACAAGACAAATGGATATGCCCTCCAAGGATCTCAATTCAAAGAATTATGATGAGTAAATTAAGTCAATAAAAGATCCATTAAATCATGTATATCAGGACTACATCATACAAACATGTGCTTAAGAAACTAGACGTTTTTCCAAGTTTGGTTGTCGGAGGGTTGGAATGGTACTTCTTTTCAATGGATCAAACCCCTAAGTCTAGGAACAACCCTATCTGAGTCATGTGAATGAAATGGAATGGATGAGGGAAGTATTCAATGGGCATGGGGTTCATGATATGCAAAGGTCCATAGTATCTCATTTATGGGTTCCTTTGTGGAGGGTGTGCCACTCCTTCGTCCATAATGCATTTTTTCCAAGCCCATCAATTCCCTTTTATCTTTATTTCTGTGTATTTTATTTCAATATAGCATAGGGTGAGTTGGAGGCCACTGCCCTGGCGTGGTGACCAGATATTGACAGTGTCACCCACAAGTACTTTCACGAAAATGAGAAGGTTGGCTCATGATGAGACCCCCTTTCCCCCAACCATGAAACTGAGAGCCATTACCCTGGTGTGATGGCCAAAAATGATAATGTCATACCGTTAGATACCCATGGACATGATAGGTTGGCTCGTGATGAGATCACCTATCCTCAACTAATCCTTTAAGCATCTTTATTTATTCTTTTCACGGGGTCCTTATTTTCTTACAGAGAAGCTTTTCATTTCTTTCTCGGGATCCCTTAGGCGAAGCATCTGGAAGGTTCTTTCATTAGGATTTTATCTTTTGCCAGCTAAATCCCCTCTGGGCCTTCAATGTAACAACCTTAATTAATTAATTAATTGTCATAATTAAATATTTGTTTAATGTATATTAGTTTAATTAATTAATTGTCTTGATTAAATATTTGTTGAATGTATATTAGTTTAATTAATTAATTAATTAATTATCATGATTAAATATTTTTTTAAGGAATATTGGTTTAATAAATTAATAATTTTCATTTTTTGAGACTTAGTGTATCGGTAGATGGACCCATTAATGAAAAAGGGGATGAGGTGGTTGAGACTTAATCGAGGGATAAGGTGGTTGAGACTTAATGGGGGGGATAAGGTAGTGAATAATGGGGAAGGGAGGATAAGGCAAGGGGGAAACACTCGAGAAGGGGTCTTTTTTGGTTTTTGGGTAATATTTTCAGAGGAGAAAAGGAGAAGGTGAACGGAGGGAGTTTTAGACTGGATATGTATTTTCTAGATTTACTGGTAGCTTGTTGGAGGAGCTTGCTTGAGGAGCTTTCTTGAGGACTTTCACAGGGGGCACTTGTTGCTGGGAATTTTGGGCTTGGGGGCCAGGAGACCGTAAGGAATCTTGGAGCTAGGGAGACGGATAAGTTGTTCTTAGCTGGCTAGGAGGTTAGTCAGTTTTGGGCAGAGCTTCAGCTTGGGGACAGAGTTGGGAACAACATTAGTTTGAGGTATTTTCATTATTATGCTGTGTTCATTATTGTTATGTTGTTCATGTTCATTATTTATATATTATTTATATATTATTCATAACAACTATGATGAATATGTGGTTTATTATCATGTTGCTTATAAATTTTAATTCTGTTTAACATGGTTATATGCTGAATAATGAATGGTTATATGCTGAATAATAAATTGTAAAGAATTTAGGATAATATTTCTATGTTTTAAATTTATTTTTTTAAGGCTCTCTTTGAACAGGCCCTACATTCATCCCCTTCTTCCCATGAAATGAGGAATGGTCCCTTCTAGGGTCAATCTACCCCAAAATCCCAAGAGATGACGTCAAAAGGGGAAATAATGATGGAAAGTGGTAAGTATGGTCGAGAGTGGCATGATGACTCATCAAAGGAATCTCCTAGAAATGCCCCATCCTAAGGGTGACAATCTACTTGAGTGCCCCAAGCCAACCACCAACATTTAAACAAGGTAAAACGCATATTGTCCAAAGCAAATGTCTCATAATAAAAAATAACCGATGATACACAAGCTAGAATGCCTCAATTATTAAAATGATACCCACCATCATACCCGACTTGTATTGCATAGAGGAAGACCCAAGTGACCTATGGTGGCAAGATGGTGTTGACGATGACCAGGTGTTGGATCATTGTGGTGGCAATGTGGGTCTCTGGATGTGAAAAATGATATTGTTGGTCATGTGGTCTCTTGACACTCCATATCTGCAACCTGAGGGCCTCAAGACATAATCTCCTTAGTTATCCACAAAATGGGGATAACACAGCCCATATGGAAGAGGAAACTAGAGATAAAGTGGGAAGTATTGTAGACCATCCAATATTGAAGTATTTGGGAGATTTTTTGGGGGAAATCCCAAGACTTCCACCAAATAGGGACATTGATTTATCTATTGATTTGGTGCCAGGAGCTTCCCTAGTGTCCAAAATGCCTTAAAAAATGGGCAAAATATAATTAAAAGAGTTGTGAATGCAACTCAAAGAGTTGTTAAAGAAGGGGTGTATACACCCAAGTGTGTCACCTTGGGGTGCACTGGTTCTTTTTGTGAAGAAGAAAGTTGGAACCTTAAGGCTGTGTATTGATTTCAAATAGCTAAATAAGGTCACCATAATGAATAAATATCCCTTGCCAAGGATTGATGATTTGTTTGATCAACTAAAAGGTGTAAGAATATTTTCAAAGATTGACTTGAGATTAGGTTATCATCAAGTGAGGATAAAGGAAGAATAAATATACTAACAAGAAATTGTCCATAACAAGATACCAACATTATGAATTTATAGTAGTGTCATTTGGTCTATCAAATACCCCAACTTTTTTCATGTGCCTCATGAATGGAGTGTTCAGGGAACACCTGGACAAGTTTGTGATTGTGTTCATAGATTATATACTCATCTACTAAAAAACAGAGAAGAACATGACCAACATTTAAGAATGGTGTTGCAAGTTTTAAGAGAGCGCAAATTGTATGCCAAGCTAAGTGCATCTCTTATCAAAAGAAGATTAATTACTTGGGGAATATTATTTCAATAGATGGGATAACAGTTGATCCCAAGAATACATAGGCCATTAGAGGATGACCAATGCCAATAAATGTGACAGATATCAGATCATTCATGGGTCTTGCGGGTTATTACCGAAGATTCATAAAAGGATTCTCAAATATTGCAAGCCTAATCACTTCTTTCCAAAAGAAGGGAGTGAAATTTGAATGGACTTTTGAGTGTGAAGAGAGCTTTTAATAGCTGAAAGACATTTTGACAAGTGTGCCAATATTAAAGATTTCATATCCAGATGAATATTTTGTGGTGTTCTCTAATGCATGCAAGGAAGGGCTCGATGGAGTCCTCACTCAAAAGGATCATGTGGTCTGTATGAGTCCCAAAAATTAAAAGAGCACGAGAGGAATTATGCTACACATGACTTGGAATTAGCAGCCATTGTTCATGCACTAAAAATGTATAGAAATTACCTCGTGGGGAGAATATTTGAGCTAAGGACATATTTTTTTGGTCTGAAACATTTTTTTGGTCAACCAACATTAAATACCAAATAAACTTGATGGCTTGTATTTCTTAGTGAATATGACTTTGAAATTAAACACATCAAAGGAAAAGAGAACCAAGTGATTGATGCACTCAGCGAGAGAGAACATGACATGCATATTGCAACCATTATCATGTACAAATATGATTTATAAGATAAAATTATTGAAGCAACAAATTCAGATCAACCATATTTGAAAATAAAAGAAACATTACAACAAGACAATTTAAAACATAAATTTAAATATTATGAGCTAAAAGAGGATTGAATCCTCATGTACAGAGGCAAGGTATATGTGTCAAATGTTGTACATTGTGTTCACACTTCTCGCAAGTTTCGTGACATGGGTTAACCCCCTCTCATGGATCCTAACTTCGGTGATTGTGGCGAAGACTAACACATGTGGGTTTTGGTCCAACGACAATTGTAGTCCAACAAATGGTATCAAAGCGACATGTCTCGAGTTTGAAACTTGACCAACATGCACTAGGGGGGAGATTGTTGGACATTGGGTTCAACGCTTCCTACGAGTTTCACGACATGGGTTAACACCCTCTTGTGGATCCTACCTCTAGAAATTGTGGCAGAGACTAATTTGGTCTAATGACAATTGTAGTCCAACACCAAATTCAAGAGAGCTGAAAAATGTAGATTCTAACCTTGTACAATTATTTACTGCAAACAATCTTTCAATAAAAGAAAAAAAATTATAAAATGACAAATACACACATTACAAAGATATTTTTCCCCTGGAAACCCAAACCGGGAAAACCAACATATTCTATATTCATCCCCATCATACATTGTTTACAATACAATATAGATATAGGAGCCAACGGCATCCAAAACCATAATCCAATGACATCGATTAGTCAACAACCCTAATTCCTTAACCGGAAATAGAAAACCATCGGAAAAAAACCATGTTCCAAAAAACCTCCCAACAATGGACACAAAAACCAAGGCGACATGAAAATCGAAGCGATGCGAAAATCGAGGAAAAAAAGGTGACATGTTTCCCAAAGAAAAAAAAATTGGGGGCGCTACCCCCAAACCTCTGCAACCCACGAAGGGGGGGCCTAGTGGCCCCCCCTCAAACCCCCTCGTGCGCTTGACGCAATGTAGCTGACCCTAGTTATAGTCATGCAAAGAATATAACATATACCCAACAAAAAATACAATGCTAAGAGAAATGCACAATGTACCATATGTTGGGCACCCAAGATATCAAAAATCAATTACTGTTGTAAGAATCCAATACTGGACGACCCAAATCTCCTATCTATTTTCCAACACATGCATGCTATTTTAGGTATAATCCTCTCATAAATCTATGAAATCGAAATTATTCATTGATTTTAGCTTTTACAGTTGAAACTCTAAAATTTGCAGTTATTTTTGTTTTTGCGGATGATCCGGATTTAATGAGAAGAACGAAATAAATACAGATTATTAACATGTTCTTAACACAAAATAACAGAGATACATTAAAATTGGTTTTCTATTCAATAACGAAATAAGTTGAAACTATAAAACACAGAGGAAACAAGCTTGTTGGAATGGTGGCGGCTTATCTCTGAGAAGAGATGTGATGGTTGCACGCATTCGAAAGAAGAAGATTACAATGAGGATATGAAGGCATTTTTACAAGAAACAATAATTCCAAAATCCCTATACATCCAAAAACCTAACCCTAGGAGATGAAGCGCCAAAAGTCATGTGGGCCCCATTTGGGTAAGTTAGTACATCAACTTCCCGGGGTTGTAACTTTTGCATACGATCTCCGTTTTAGGCGTGTGATATCCCGTTGGAAAGGTATCGTCGAGGAGATTCATTTTGGGGGCTCAATCATTTCTTTTTTTATATTTGAGGATATCGATCCCGAAAAACCTTCATTTAGGCCCTCAAAATGGCCCTGGAAGTTAAAACTGCTAAAAATAGTAAATTGCCAAAATTGTCATAAAACTATTTTGAGCCAATTGGAAAAGGTGGGTGGCCACCAATATCCATATGGATCAATCCTCCCTCCTTAGGAAGCAATGGTCTCCATTGCATTGAGGTCCCCCATTAGATGAGGAAATTTCTGTTGAATTTGGCCCCGGGTGAGCCACTTGCCTTGGTGCAAGAGCTTCCCTACTTTGACGACTCAATAAAGCTGGATCCTTTGTTGTCGAGTGCCCTTGATCTGTGTGTCCATAATCTGATCATTGGATGCATGTTGTATGCAGTCAGGGTTGAGCTCTGTTGGTGTCAACTGTTCTGCTACTTCTGAGGTGTCCAATAATGGTGGGAAATAAGGGTGAAGGAGATCCACATTGAACACTGGGTGCAGGCCAAGGAAAGGAGGAATGTTGAGCTCAAAAGCATTATCCCCCATGGCCTTGGTGATAGTGTACGACCCATAACAGAGTGGGCAAAGCTTTCGATGGGGTCTTGTAAGGTGTTCTTTCTGCAAGTGCAACCAAACTTTGTCACCCACCTGAAACTTATGTGGCACCCGATGTTGATCATGGCGTTGTTTGTACTTGTCAGTGGACTTCTGTAGGATATCCTGAACCTGTTGGTGGATGTGTTGGATCCTCTCAATGAACCGGGTGGCTTTTTCAGCTTTAGTTGGAGTAGGAGATGACTTGGTCGAGGTGACCGCAAGGGGAAGTGCAACATCTATGGGACCCAATGGTTTGAATCCCAGCCCCACTTGAAAGGGGTTGTGATCGGTTGAGCTATTTAGGGCTTGATTGTAGCTATATTGGACATAGGGAAGGCTCTCATCCCATGTGTGAGGGTGCTTTGAATTATACATGCGAAGGATATGCACAATCATTCAATTTACAACCTCAGTTTGGCCATTTGTCTGGGGGTGGAAGGTCGTGGATTTGGTGAGCTTGGTGTCTAGCAGTGACCAGAATGTGTTGAGAAATCAACCGTATCAATCTGAGACAATGGTTTGTGGGATTCCAAAATGTACCCAGACTCGTTCAAAGAAGAGCTTGGCAGTGGCCTCTGTTGTGATGCTCTTCTTCCAGGCAACCATAATCTCCATCTTAGAAAAGCGATCAACAACCACAAAAACACAGTCATTTCCCCACTTGGTGGACGGGAGGCCCGAAATGCAGTCCATTGAGATGGATTCCCATGGCCTGTCAGGAGTAGGAAGAGGGGTGTACAGGCCCTATTTCTTAGTGGTCGGTTTGGCAATAGCGCAAGCAGTGTAGGACTAGATATACTTGCTGACCTCCTGTCAAAGTTTCGGCCAGTAGAAATGTTTCTGTAGCATCGCCACTGTCTTTTTGATGCCAAAGTGTCCTGCCACCCGACTGTAGTGGGCTTCCCATATCATCTTCACTCGCTCACTTGATAGAACACAGATATGGCCTAGACGACACAACAACCCATCCCGAAGATGGAAATTATCGACAACTGTGTTTGCACCCAACATTTGGTAGGTGGTGGCGAAGTCAAGGTCTGTCTCATAGAGTTGGGGCCATCTATATGTCTCATGGCCGCAAGAGTCTAGCACTGTGGTGAGTGCCACGATTGGTGGTCTGCTCAGGCAATCAACGATGCGATTGGCGCTTCTTGTTTTATACTTGATATTGAGGTGGATTTGCTGAAAGTATGTGGACCACTTTTGATGGTATCCATTCTACAATTTTCCCTGTGTCTACATGAACTACAGTGGCTTATGATCAGTGTGGAGGACTGTCTCCTTCCCAAGAATGTAATGTCTCCACTGGCGGCAGGCTTGCACAATGAAGTACATTTCTTTGTCATAAGTAGGGTACTTATGGATAGTATCTGACAGTGTCTCACTATGATAGGCCACAGGGTGGCCGTGCTGAGTGAGAATGGCGCCCACGACATAGTCTGAAGCATCTGTCTCGATCTCAAAGGGATGTTGCAGTTCCGGTATTGAAAGTACTGGGGCTGAGCACAAGCGCTACTTCAAATCATCGAACGCTTGTTGTTGGGACCGACCCCACGCAAATTTTGCCTTACCACCACCCCTATTTATTTGGATGAGGGCCCATGCAATATGGGAGAATCCCAACACGAACCTACAGTAGAAATTGGCAAGGCCCAAGAAGCTTCGAAGCTCAGTGAGTGATGTTGGGGCTAGCCAGTCATGGATGACTTGGATCTTGGCTGGATCCACATGTATGCCATGCTGATCAATTGTGTAGCCCAGGTAATCGACTCGATCTATGCCGAAGGGGCATTTTTCCAAGTTGGCGTATAGCTTGTGCTGATGCAGGGTGTGCAGAACCTGTTGAATATGCTGCAAGTGTTCGACCCAAGTCTTGTTGTAAATTAGAATGTCGTCCAGATACACCACTACAAAAGTATTGATGAATGGTCACAGGATATCGTCCATCATCCTCATGAAAGTGGCTGGAGTATTTTTCAAACCAAAGGGCTTGACCAACCATTCAAAAAGGCCTTCCTTTGACTTGAAGGCGGTCTTCCATACATCTGTCTATTCTATCGGGACCTGGTGGTAGATAGACTTCAGATCAATCTTACTGAAGTATTTGGCCCCCGTGAGTTGATCAAGGAGGTCGTCAATTCGGGGAATCGGGTACCGGTTTCTGAGTGTGATTTTATTCAGAGCCCGATAATCAATACAAAGTTGCCAGGTTCCATCTTTCTTCTATACCAACACGATTGGGCTCCCGCAAGGTGATGAGATGGGGTGGATGTTCCCCTTGTGGAGAAGTTGTTGGATCTGTCGCTTGATCTCCTCATTCTCTAACAAAGAGTGACGATAGATTGGCCCATTCGCCAGCGATGCGCCAAGGGTGAGATCGATGGGGTGCTTGACCTGGCAGTGCAGAGGTACCCCTGTAGGTGAGGAGAAGATATTCGAGTATTCCTCCACGACCTTATCTACTTGTTTCTACTATGTGGAGAGGTCGGCCGTAGAGACCCTGGATGTGGCTGTGATCTTTCACTTATTCTGAGAGAGAATCTTGAAGAAGACAAACTTCCCCATCTACGAGATGACCTTCCTGCATTACTTAGCAGAGATCAAGGAAATAGCACTAGGTGGGACTGCCTCGGGTATCCTATACAATTTCCTGTTCAAAGTAATAATAACACTACGAGGCATAGAATCATATATAACATGACGTTTCCATAAATAAGGTTGGCCCAAAATAACATCACAAACTTCGAGAGGAGCAACATCACACGATACCTTGTCTTTGAAGGGCTTGATGTCGTACGATAGTCGACACTATTGGCTGACGCGGAGATCGCTTCCTTGGCGAAGCCATCCAATGGTGTAGGGTTGTGGGTACGGCATTGTTGGCAGGGCCAACCTCTTGATGACCTCTACTAAGACGAGGTTATTTTGGCTACCGCTATCAATGATGAAGTGCAGTGGGGTGCCTTTTACCCACATCTGTGAATGGAAGAGGCACTTTCCTTCTTCTAGCTCATCTGGTTCACCAGGCTGGATCTTGGTGGTAGCAACGGTGGCACTGGGTTCCGCGTCAATGATTTG
>JZKD02S1072880.1:46542-64069 GCA_000966675.3 Picea glauca | reverse complement strand
ATGAGTAGGGTTTTAGAGAACTTCTTGATATCTATCCTTTCTCTATGCAATCTCATCAAGTTGCATGCCAAGTATTTGAAGACAACATGTTTCAGATAATGTATGTCCAAAGTCAGAATTCATGGTAAGATCTTCTTTGAAGACAACGTATTTCAGATAATGTTTGTCCAAAGTTAGAATTCATGGTAAGATTTTGATAGAATGCTTACGTGCCAAGTGTTTGAAGAAAGCTCTATTTAATTTTTTTTGATGCCAACCTTAATATTAAGGTAGAGTTTAGATTAAGATTGTCCTTATGCGTGAAAACCTTATGTATGTGGGTGGATTCTACTAATTATGTGGTGGATTTAAAGAAGAATTTGGAACATTTCCAGAGGATTCATGCTACCTAGCAGTGTATTCTTTATGAGGGTAAACAATTAGAGGATCTATCACAGTTTTTTTATTATCATAATTTGCAAAGATTCAACTATTATTTTGGCATTGCAATTGCATGGAGTGGTGGGAAATGGTGGCATGTCATCCTCAAAACCTTTTTATTTTAAGGATGTGGTTTGGAATAAATCATCTACTNAATTTGGAACATTTCCAGAGGATTCATGCTACCTAGCAGTGTATTCTTTATGAGGGTAAACAAATGAGGGTAAACAATTAGAGGATCTATCACAATTTTTTTATTATCATAATTTGCAAAGATTCAACTATTATTTTGACATTGCAATTGCATGGAGTGGTGGGAAATGGTGGCATGTCATCCTCAAAACCTTTTTATTTTAAGGATGTGGTTTGGAATAAATCATCTACTTCAACAACTTTTAACCTTTCTATATCTACTATGTATATTGTGAACAAATCTAAATAGGTGCCCAAATTGGAGGTTTTAGAGCAGAAGGTTACATGTTTTATTTCCTTTTACGATTTGTATTAATGGTTTTTTTCAACATGGACAAAGCATTATGAGGTTATCTCTACTCTAAGGTTTTTACATACAATTGATTATCAAAGAGGTTTAGAAGAGGATCATTGAGGTTTTGGGGTAAAGCCAACCTTTTTGTTACCCCTTGGTTTCATGATTTTGATCCTTGCACTATGTCTATAACAAATGAATTAGTTTAGGTTCAACTTCCAAACTTGCATCTTCATTTTTTAAATTCAATAGTTCTTAAGGATAATGACAATGCTTTGGGTTGTTACATAAAAAAAAAATGCAGATTGGATTAAATTGGGATTTTTCACTTATGCCAAAATATGTGTTGAGATTGACATAAATTAAGGCCTACAATATAAGATGCTATTACAAAGGGATACTTTTAGATAGGTTCACAATTTGGATTTTTTTTTTTGTAAATCAGAGTAGAAAACTATATTACTATAGTAATTATAATACAAAATGGTGTCCCTGGTTTCCCAAAAGGAAACCAGACCAGGTATCTACCTTATTGTTTGTCCTGGATCACATGCCTAGATGTTACTGGACTGCCAAAACTGGAAACCAAACCAGTCTCTCCCTTTTAAAGTTTGAGAAACTTATCAACAAAACATAAAGAGAGAGCTAACTAGTCGATCAACTGAGTCCTAGGCATACCTGCTTGACCTTTGGATGAGAAAACCAAAGACTGCAACCAACTACTAAGAAACCAACTACGTCCTAGGCATAACTGCTAGTACAATAAAAAGAAACACTAACATAAAACTAAACTGCGCTAGAGCACTTGGGAGTGGTCTGTCACAAGCTTGGCCTTTGTTGTCCTCCTTTGGGGACACAATTTGGATTTTGAGAACATTGATTTTTCATGTTTATGCTAACAAACATGACATCTCCATTTACTGTCATCATGCACGCTCCTCTAGACAACAATGAACAAGGAACATAAACATTCATAAAAAAAGATGACCACAATTTTCCTCTTCCTTGCCCAAAAGTGATGAATGAAGATAGAGAAGATGAGTTGAATCCCCTAAAGATGGAAGTTACAAATGAAGCCCCATTAAGGGGGATGAAGAGTACATGAATCTAACAACTTCCCAACTCCTATGAAATGCTCTTGTATCATGTCAAATATAACCTCTTTTTTTTTGTTTTTTTCATGTCCAAGGTAAACCTCCCAAAATACGTGAAGGAACATATGTCACTCCAAGGATTTGAACCTAGGTGGGAAGGATAATAATCATTCCTCTCAACCACCCAAGCTACATCCAATGGACAAGCTCTTTTCTTTCTTATAAATAAAAAAANCAAAGATTCAACTATTATTTTGGCATTGCAATTGCATGGAGTGGTGGGAAATGGTGGCATGTCATCCTCAAAACCTTTTTATTTTAAGGATGTGGTTTGGAATAAATCATCTACTTCAATAACTTTTAACCTTTCTATATCTACTATGTAGATTGTGAACAAATCTAAATAGGTGCCCAAATTGGAGGTTTTAGAGCAGAAGGTTACATGTTTTATTTCCTTTTACCACTCTTTAATGCTAATTTGCAAATTAAATTGCTTATGGCCTTCTACTTCAGATTTGTATCAACAGATTTTTTCAACATGGACAAAGCATTATGAGGTTTATCTCTACTCTAAGGTTTTTACATACAATTGATTATCAAAGAGGTTTAGAAGAGGATCATTGAGGTTTTGGGGTAAAGCCAACCTTTTTGTTACCCCTTGGTTTCATGATTTTGATCCTTGCACTATGTCTATAACAAATGAATTAGTTTAGGTTCAACTTCCAAACTTGCATCTTCATTTTTGAAATTCAATAGTTCTTAAGGATAATGACAATGCTTTGGGTTGTTACATAAAAAAAAATGCAGATTGGATTAAATTGGGATTTTTCACTTATGCCAAAATATGTGTTGAGATTGACATAAATTAAGGCCTACAATATAAGATGCTATTAAAAAGGGATACTTTTAGATAGGTTCACAATTTGGATTTTTTTTTTTGTAAATTAGAGTAGAAAACTATATTACTGTAGTAATTATAATACAAAATGGTGTCCTTGGTTTCCCAAAAGGAAACCAGACCAGGTATCCACCTTATTGTTTGTCCTGGATCACATGCCTAGATGTTATTGGACTGCCAAAACTGGAAACCAGACCAGTCCCTCCCTTTTAAAGTTTGAGAAACTTATCAACAAAACATAAAGAGAGAGCTAACTAGTCGATCAACTGAGTCCTGGGCATATTTGCCTGACCTTTGGATGAGAAAACCAAAGACTGCAACCAACTACTAAGCAACCAACTACGTCCTAGGCATAACTGCTAGTACAATAAAAAGAAACACTAACATAAAACTAAACTGTGCTAAAGCACTTGGGAGTGGCCTGTCACAAGCTTGGCCTTTGTTGTCCTCCTTTGGGGACACAATTTGGATTTTGAGAACAATGATTTTTCATGTTTATGCTAACAAACATGACATCTCCATTTACTGTCATCATGCAGGCTCCTCTAGACAACAATGAACAAGGAACATAAACTTACATAAAAAAAGATGACCACAATTTTCCTCTTCCTTGCCCAAAAGTGATGAATGAAGATAGAGAAGATGAGTTGAATCCCCTAAAGATGGAAGTTACAAATGAAGCCCCATTAAGGGGGATGAAGAGTACATGAATCTAACAACTTCCCAACTCCTATGAAATGCTCTTGTATCATGTCAAATATAACCTCTTTTTTTTTGTTTTTTTCATGTCCAAGGTAAACCTCCCAAAATACGTGAAGGAACATATGTCACTCCAAGGATTTGAACCTAGGTGGGAAGGATAATAATCATTCCTCTCAACCACCCAAGCTACATCCAATGGACAAGCTCTTTTCTTTCTTATAAATAAAAAAAATATCATTAATTTTGTTTTGTTTCATTTATTTTTTTAATTTGAAAAAAAACCCCATCCAATTCTCTTAATAATTAATCCCTCCAATATCTTTAATAATTATAAGAGGCANGATCCTTGCACTATGTCTATAACAAATGAATTAGTTTAGGTTCAACTTCCAAACTTGCATCTTCATTTTTGAAATTCAATAGTTCTTAAGGATAATGACAATGCTTTGGGTTGTTTCATAAAAAAAATGCAGATTGGGTTAAATTGGGGATTTTCACTTATGCCAAAATATGTGTTGAGATTGACATAAATTAAGGCCTACAATATAAGATGCTATTACAAAGGGATACTTTTAGATAGGTTCACAATTTGGATTTTTTTTTTTGTAAATCAGAGTAGAAAACTATATTACTGTAGTAATTATAATACAAAATGGTGTCCCTGGTTTCCCAAAAGGAAACCAGACCAGGTATCCACCTTATTGTTTGTCTTGGATCACATGCCTAGATGTTACTGGACTGCCAAAACTAGAAACCAGACCAGTCCCTCCCTTTTAAAGTTTGATAAACTTATCAACAAAACATAAAGAGAGAGCTAACTAGTCGATCAACTGAGTCCTGGGCATATCTGCCTGACCTTTGGATCAGAAAACCAAAGACTGCAACCAACTACTAAGCAACCAACTACGTCCTAGGCATAACTACTAGGACAATAAAAAGAAACACTAACATAAAACTAAACTGCGCTAGAGCACTTGGGAGTGGTCTGTCACAAGCTTGGCCTTTGTTGTCCTCCTTTGGGGACACAATTTGGATTTTGAGAACACTGATTTTTCATGTTTATGCTAACAAACATGACATCTCCATTTACTGTCATCATGCACGCTCCTCTAGACAACAATGAACAAGGAACATAAACTTACATAAAAAAAGATGACAACAATTTTCCTCTTCCTTGCCCAAAAGTGATGAATGAAGATAGAGAAGATGACTTGAATCCCCTAAAGATGGAAGTTACAAATGAAGCCCCATTAAGGGGGATGAAGAGTACATGAATCTAACAACATCCCAACTCCTATGAAATGCTCTTGTATCATGTCAAATATAACCTCTTTTTTTTTGTTTTTTTCATGTCCAAGGTAAACCTCCCAAAATACGCGAAGGAACATATGTCACTCCAAGGATTTGAACCTAGGTGGGAAGAATAACAATCATTCCTCTCAACCACCCAAGCTACATCCAATGGACCATCTCTTTTCTTTCTTATAAATAAGAAATTATCATTAATTTTGTTTTGTTTCATTTATTTTTTTAATTTGAAAAAAAAAACCATCCAATTCTCTTAATAATTAATCCCCCAATATTTTTAATAATTATAAGGGGCAAAAATAAATCCGACTTTAGATTTCTTTTGTTTTCTTCGTAATACATAGATATTAAAAATTAATTTTTTTTTTTTTTAATGATACTTTGTTCATTTTCCAAATTTAAACTTCTCTTCTTCATAATACATCCCTTCTTCATAATACATAGTTATTAAAAATTAGTTGTCATTTTCTATGATACTTTGTGCTTCTCATAAAATTTTCATATTAAACGAGGAATCTTCACGGCCACAACATGATTCGAACAAATCCTTTAAGGTGGAAAGAGAGAGGGTTATTTCTTTGTGCATCAAAGAGAAAGGACTCTTCCTTATGTTCATAGGAATCTTCATGGCTCCAACACGTTAAAATAGTACTATGATGTGTTGGCATGTATATCTAATTTTGAAATAAGAATGATAGGTACTTTTGAAATAAGAATGAGAGGTAGTCAATAATTTAATGGAATGTGACATGCAATTCCCTAGTTTTAATTTTAATGGTAGGTAGTCAATATTTTAATAGAATGTGATATGTAATTGTCAATGACAGTTATATACATTTTGTGTTGTTATTAATGCCTATTAAGTAACAATAACTAATTATGTCTGCAGCAACTATGATGAAAATAGTAGTATGATGAGTTAGCCTCTTTTGAAACTAAAAAAGGTAAGTAGCCAATATTTTAATAGAATGTGATATAGAACTTTGAAGTTGTACACATTTAATCACCGACAGACAATCAATCCGTTATGGCAAGTTGCAATAAACAAGCACGAAAGAAGCAAATCGATTGGACGTAGTCTAAACGGCAGGTGTTGCATCGTGCAAGTTACGCACTACTCGTTTGTACAATTTCAATATTGGAATGAACGCAGATATTTTGTTTCGTTTTTTATAAATATATGCCTGCTGCCAGATTGCAAAAGATCAATAGCAAAACTTATAAAGCGGAGATAGCTGATATCGAAGTTCAGACAACTGGAGGTAAAACTACTAGTCAGCGGAGAGGACCACAGCCTTTACAGGATGGATAATTAAACATAAAAATATCCATCCTGTCAAGGATGTGGTCTCCTCCGCGGACTACTAGTTTGATTGTAATAAGTTAGACAGTAGATTCGATGGGTCGGTCGCAGCAGCTCTATTTGTCGGATCAACGAAAGCCCAAAAAGGAGCAAAATCCTGAACATACCGTCCGTTTTAATGTTTTAATGTGCGAGAATACCGGCCGTTTTAATGTTTTCCAGAACCTCAGATATGCTTCTTAAATCCACCAGCTGGAGAAGCAGATCCTTACCAGATGTCTGTCCAATAAGTATTGATGTTACGAATCTCATAACAGAGGTGAAGAGCCTTCGCCAACTGTGCGAAATGGGGACAGTGGATGAGAGAAAGGTAAATGAAACAATCGTGCCCAAGCTCACCAATGATCCCCAATGATGCTACAATAAATGGGTTCAGATGATCTGTTTGATGGAGCTTCGGATGAAGCTGGTTATAATGGCTCAGTAAAGTCTGATTTTGTCGCGAGGTTGGAGAAAATTATTTAAAATGTGAAGATAATTCTGCGCCAGAGAGAGGTGTCCGTCGTTGGGGTTCAAGGTATGGGGGGCGTTGGCAAAACATCTCTGGCATTTGCCTTCTACGATGATCAAGAAATTAAAGGTGATTGGGGTTTTCATTTATTCAAACCGTTTGAAATTAAAAGTGATTTGGGTTTTCATTTATTCAAACCGTTTTTNCAGTTATATACATTTTGTGTTGTTATTAATGCCTATTAAATAACAATAACTAATTATGTCTGCAGCAACTATGATGAGTTAGCCTGCATATCCTCTTTTGAAACTAAAAATGGTAAGTAGCTAATATTTTAATAGAATGTTAGCAGTAGAATGTGATATGGAACTTTGAAGTTGTACACATTTTATCACCGACAGACAATCAATCCGTTATGGCAAGTTGCAATAAACAAAGCACGAAAGAAGCAAATCGATTGGACGTAGTCTAAACGGCATGTGTTGCACCGTGCAAGTTACGCACTACTCGTTTGTACAATTTCAATATTGGAATGAACGCAGATATTTTGTTTCGCTTTTTATAAATATATGCCTGCTGCCAGATTGCAAAAGATCCATAGCAAAACTTACAAAGCGGAGATAGCTGATATCGAAGTTCAGACAACTCGAGGTAAAACTACTAGTCAGCAGAGAGGACCACAGCCTTTACAGGATGGATAATTAAACATAAAAATATCCATCCTGTCAAGGATGTGGTCTCCTCCGCGGACTACTAAGTTTGATTGTAATAAGTTAGACAGTAGATTCGATGGGTCGGTCGCAGGCCTTATTCGAAAAGTTCAGCAGCTCTATTTGTCGGATCAACGAAAGCCCAAAAAGGAGCAAAATCCTGAACATACCGTCCGTTTTAATGTTTTAATGTGCGAGAATACCGGCCGTTTTAATGTTTTCCAGAACCTCAGATATGCTTCTTAAATCCACCAGCTGGAGAAGCAGATCCTTACCAGATGTCTGTCCAATAAGTATTGATGTTACGAATCTCATAACAGAGGTGAAGAGCCTTCGCCAACTGTGCGAAATGGGGACAGTGGATGAGAGAAAGGTAATTGAAACAATCGTGCCCAAGCTCACCAATGATCCCCAATGATGCTACAATAAATGGGTTCAGATGATCTGTTTGATGGAGCTTCGGATGAAGCTGCTCCTTCTGGTTATAATGGCTCAGTAAAGTCTGATTTTGTCGTGAGGTTGGAGAAAATTATTTAAAATGTGAAGATAATTCTGCGTCAGAGAGAGGTGTCCGTCGTTGGGGTTCAAGGTATGGGGGGCGTTGGCAAAACAACTCTGGCATTTGCCTTCTACGATGATCAAGAAATTAAAGGTGATTGGGGTTTTCATTTATTCAAACCGTTTGAAATTAAAAGTGATTTGGGTTTTCATTTATTCAAACCGTTTTTNCTGCACTTGCGATCCGTAGTAACCTATGTCAAACTCTTGAATCATGTCCTCATATTTCCACAAGGGCTCGTATCTCTCCCAAATGTCCTCTTTATTAGGTTTGTCCTTCAAATGGACAAAGTACTCATGCACTCGACCTCTGCCCCGTCTTAAGATGCGATGCACCAAAATCTTCTCTACCTCCAACTTTTGCGTGTCTGCAACCATGGTCGATGCTCTGGATGGCTCAACTCAACTTGGGTCATTTGGGTCCCTTTGGCATGATTTCAACTAACTAATGTGAAACATAGGATGAATATGTTGCATGTGGAACGACAACTCCAATTTGTAGGTAACGATGCCAATCTTCACAAGAACTTTGAACGATCCCTCATAGCTTCGCACAAGAGATGGGGCCATCTCTTTAGGTGGTGGGAACTGATCTCTGCTTGGCTTGAGTAAGACCAATTCTCCTACTTTGAATTTTGTGTTGCACTTGCTTCAATCTGCCCACTGTTTTATTTTGTCTGCTACATTAGTCAAGTGTGTGAGACTATCTCCAATCGATCCTGCTAACTCTTCACAAAATCCACGACTAATAGATTTGTTCCGTAGTAGGCCAGTGTCGCAAAATGAGGAGTCGTGGGTTGTTGTTTGTTCATCAACTCGAATGGACTGTAGCTTGTGTACTTGAACTGGGTGACATCCAACAAATCTGACCACTTCATCTGATCTGCCTATACATAATGCCGCAAGTAGTCCTCCACAAGTGTGTTGATTTGTTTGGTCTAGCCATCAGTATGCAGATGGTAGCATGAACTTTTCAACAACTCCGTTCCCACAAGCTTGAACAATGTTGTCCAAAACTTGTGAACCTTGCATCCCTGTCCAACACAATGCTCAAAAGAAGACCCCAATACTTCACTATTTGCTCGAAAAACAACTTCACAACTTCTGTGCTGCAAGACATTTTCATTGCGACGAAGAAAACATACTTGGAGAATCAATCCACCATGATCAAAATCCCACAGTATCCATTTACCATCGAAAGTTGTGTGATGAAGTCCATCTAGACACTCGCCCATGGTCTCTCCGGAATCGGTAAAGGTTGCAATAGACCTGCTCTCATTCATATGTTCGTCTTATCCTGCTAACATATAAGGAAAGAGCGAACGTACTCCTCCACATCTTGCTTCATTCGCTCCCAAAAGTATCATTGCTCCAACAACACCAATGTCCTTCACTATCCTGGGTGGCCAATCTCGGGCGAGTCGTGACATTCCTTCATGAGTTCCTCCTTAGGTTGGACGATTTAGGGACATAGATTCGTTCCCCAAAGTACATCAGTCCATCGCGTAGCCAAAACTTCCGCATTTTTCCATCCTTCACCTGCTTCATGATGTTCTTCACTGTGTGATCATGCTCTAACCCTTCCTTGATCTTTTCATGCAACTTTTTCAAGACATGAATCTCATCGCCCCCTGATGTAGGCAACTCGTCCTCCTCCTCTAAGACTATGAGTTGTGCCTATCTGCTTAAGGCATTCGCGACAACTTTTAGCTTGCCCTAGCTATACTCAATGGTCACCCCAATCTCTGCGAGGAAGTCTTGCCACCTTGCTTGCTTGGGTTACAACTATGGATGCCTTGCAAAGTAACTCGTTGCAACGATGTATGTCTTCACGACAAATGTCTTGCCCAACAAGTAGTGTCTCCAAGTCTNGAATGTTAAGGCTATCTGCATGTCGAGGCCTGACAGAGCCTCCAATCTAGAAACCTACTTGAATGCAGATTTCTCTATGTTGGTCTCTTCCCAATCCTAAATCTCTACAAGAAAACACTGAAAATGAATTGAGGAAGCAACACACTTAATATTATGAATCACACTCTCTTTTACAATTTGCTCTAACTCTATTATATAGAGTTCTTAGTTTGTTATCAGATCTAACTTATTTCTAATTTAGGAGGAGAAGTTGAGAGAATATCTCAACCATGTCTATCAACTCACAAACTAATTTGTCACTTATAGAATGTGACTTATTACATTAATGTAAGCATTAATTCCAGCACCCCCTCTTAAGGCTTACATTATGGAAAACAAAAGCTTACTGAAATCAACATACATTGAATACACAACAAGAAACATAATCAAACATTTCTTTAGAAGCTTCATTTCTTTTTTTAAACAGTGCCCGAACCAGGTTGAGCTCCATCAAGCAACCTCATAACCCTTGTAAAGGTGTAGCTCCTGACTTGAATTTCCGAGTTCCACATGCATGTAGCTCTTGAGTCCTGACTGCACCAGTAGACTGCAATCCACATGCATGTCTCAACAACTAATAAGAGATCATTAGTAATTATTTAAAATATATCTACAAACATCGTCATGTTTTAAAATTAACATGTATTTTGTTATAGAGATAAGATTGAAAAAACTCAAAATATAGTTCAACCAATAATCATCACATTATTGAGATGTTCAAAAGTTTATTAAAAATACCATCCTTCAGATTTACTACTAAAATTGAGGTGGAAGTGTGACAGTGAATTCATAAGGAGTGGAAAGGTTGATAGCCAAAGCATGTTTTGTAGGGAGATTAACCAGATGAGACATTAACAACCCTCTTCTAGCTATGATGGAGTACAGGTATGTATCCCATTGCTCGTGAAACAAAGATACAGGCATAGGGAGCAACAACATCTATCCTAGCACCAACATCAATGTAAGCATCACTACTCGCAAGTGTATAGGCAGACCCTGTCAATAAAGCAGCAGCACCCGTAATTTCAAACCCATATCTGGATACACAGCCATATATACAGACTTAATCCTAGCCTCAGAACCAGTAGAAAAAACATAAAAAAAATAATGATGAAATTTTTTCATCCTCTCGAGTTTGAATAGCTTTATCATGACATCTGTCACGCCCCCAAGACTCACACCCAATTCTAACCTTGGCATCTCGTGGGCGTGCGACATCATGGCATTTCTCACTTGAAATCTTGGTTCAACTAAGGATACTTCACCCGGACTACGCCTCTTCACCTAGAGCATACCCATACTCCGGAGTCCGTTCTAGGCTACAGATGAGTCACACTCTTACTCTGTTCAACTCAATTGTATACTTAGACAATTGTTAACATTCTTTAACACTTAGTCATTTTGGCATACGACAAAAAACATGTGAAACACGAGACACAAATATAGTGCGTGTGACACCCAATGGTGCCTAATACCTGGATTTGTTTTATTATATTGCGAAAAAGAAACAATACAATACAGAGAGGGCACTATAGTCCCGATTACATAAATGGGTAGTCTTACAATTATGCCCCATACAACATAACTCTCGAGACTTGCGGATTCATCACACCAAGACTTCCTTCGTTGTTCCTCCTTTCCTCAGCCCTCGATGCACCCCACTTGTGTGCCTAGCCTCAAACTAACTCATGTATCTTGCCTTACTCACTTGCTTATGGCTTTGGTTGTGCACCTTGTGCTCTTATATGGACTCTAAGGGTCACCATCGTGAATCGTCGTGTCCTTTGGGTGTGTCGCACCCCTTCACGAACCATCATGTCCAAACAAACCACTGCGCCCCCTCGTGGACACGATGTGCCCAAACGATCCCGTGCACCCATCAACTACCGCATGTCTTGGATTGACACGCCCCATCCTTGGGCACATGCCCCTTGCCTTGTGCTCTTCCTTGTGTCGATCGTCGTGACTCTCCTTGGGTGTGTCGATGGGGTCATCCAACCTCTCCAACACGCTCATGCTGCCAAAAGGCAGGCGGGTCCACTCTTTGGTTGTGCTCTCAAGGTGCCTCGTTCTTGCCCAAATGCAACCCAAGTCTCCATCATCCATCACAAGGGAAGAAGGGTGTGTGTCCCCTTGGGTTCGCACCTCACCATCGTGCCCCAAGATGCTCCTATCCACACCCACAAGACAAGTTCTTTCCCAACCGATTTCATCCTCCTTGTGCTTTTCGCTCGACTCATCATGGAAGGCCTTACATCCCACTAAACTTGTTGTCGTCTCGACAACTTCTACTGCACTTGCGATCCATAGTGACCTCTGGCAAACTCTTGAATCATGTCCTCATATTTCCACAAGGGCTCATATCTCTCCCAACTGTCCTCTTTATTAGGTTTGTCCTTCAAATGGACAAAGTACTCATGCACTCGACCTCTGCCTCGTCTCAAGATGCAATGCACCAAAATCTTCTCTACCTCCAACTTTGGCTTGTCTGCAACCATGGTCGATGCTCTGGATGGCTCAACTCAACTTGGGTCATTTGGGTCCCTTTGGCATGATTTCAACTAACTAATGTGAAAGATAGGATGAATATTTCGCATGTGGAACGACAACTCCAATTTGTAGGTAACGGTGCCAATCTTCGCAAGAACTTTGAATGATCCCTCATAGCTTCGCACAAGAGATGGGGCCATCCCTTTAGGTGGTGGGAACTGATCTCTGCTTAGCTTGAGTAAGACCAATTCTCCTACTTTGAATTTTGTGTTGCACCTGCTTCAATCTGCCCACTGTTTTATTTTTTTTGCTACATTAGTCAAGTGTGTGAGACTATCTCCAACCGATCCTGCTAACTCTTCACAAAATCCACGACTAATAGATTTGTTCCATAGTAGGCCTGTGTCACAAAATGAGGAGTCGCGGGTTGTTGTTTGTTCATCAACTCAAATGGACTATTAGCTTGTGTAGTTGAACTGGGCGACATCCAACAAGTCTGTCCACTTCATCTGATCTGCCTATACATAATGTCGCAAGTAGTCCTCCACAAGTGTGTTGATTCATTTGGTCTGGCCATCAGTCTGCAGATGGTAGCATGAACTTTTCAACAACTTCGTTCCCACAAGCTTGAACAATGTTGTCCAAAACTTGTGAACCTTGCATCCCTGTCCAACATAATGCTCAAAAGAAGACCCCAATACTTCACTATGTGCTCGAAAAACAACTTCACAACTTCTGCGCTGCAAGACATTTTCATTGCGACGAAGAAAACATACTTGGAGAATCAATCCACCATGACCAAAATCCCACAGTATTCATTTACCATCGGAAGTTGTGTGATGAAGTCCATCTAGACACTCGCCCATGGTCTCTTCGGAATCGGTAAAGGTTGCAACAGACCTGCTCTCATTCATATGTTCATCTTATCCTGCTAACATATAAGGAAAGAGCGAACGTACTCCTCCACATCTTGCTTCATTTGCTCCCAAAAGTATCATCGCTCCAACAACGCCAATGTCCTTCACTATCCTGGGTGGCCAATCTCGAGCGAGTCGCAACATTCCTTCACGAGTTCCTCCTTAGGTTGGACGATTTAGGGACATAGATTCGTTCCCCAAAGTACATCAGTCCATCGCGTAGCCAAAACTTCCGCATTTTTCCATCCTTCACCTGCTTCATGATGTTCTTCACTGTGTGATCATGCCCTAACCCTTCCTTGATATTTTCATGCAACTTTTTCAAGACATGAATCTCACCGCCCCCTGATGTAGGCAACTCGTCCTCCTCCTCTAAGACTATGAGTTGTGCCTTTCTTCTTAAGGCATTTGCGACAACTTTTAGCTTGCCCTAGCTATACTCAATGGTCACCCCAATCTCTGCGAGGAAGTCTTGCCACCTTGCCTACTTGGGTGACAACTATGGATGTGTTGCAAAGTAACTCGTTGCAACGATGTATGTCTTCACGAAAAATGTCTTGCCCAACAAGTAGTGTCTCCAAGTCTACTACAATAATATCCTTCTCATGAACGAGGTATCTATGTTCACGATCTTGGAGCTTTCTGCTCTCAAAGGCAACCAGATGTCCCTCTTGCGTCAAAATTCCTCCAATGGCAAAGTCTGATGTGTCTATCTACACTTCAAACGATTGTTGAAAGTCTGGCAGTTTCAACATGGGAGCGGTCACAATTATGTGTTTTAGCTCTCCAAACAAAGACTTTCACCTCTCTATCCAATTACATGCTTTCTCCTTTTTCAACAACTTAATGAAGGATGCAACAATCTTGGAGTAACCCTCTACAAACTTGTGATAGTAGTTGGCTAGTCCAAGACTCTCACGTCATGAACTGTGTGTGGCTCTTACCAATCTTCGGTTTCCTTAACCTTCATGGGGTCCATGCGAATGCATCCTTGGCCAATCCAATGCCCCAAGAATGGTATCTCAGTTTGCTCAAAAACACACTTAGACTTCGTTAAGAACAATTGGTTCTGTTGTAGTGCCTCAAAGACATGTGACAAATGCTTCTTGTGCTCCTCCATACTTTCACTATACACCACAATGTCATCCAAATACACCACAACGAACTTGTACAAAAGCGGCCAAAACACAACATTCATCAATGTGCAAAAGGTTATAGGGACATTGCACAACCCAAAAGGCATCGATATGAACTCATCCCTCCCATACCTCGTCACTGTGGTTGTCTTTGCCTCATCTCCATCTAAAATCCACACCTGATAATAATTGTGTCGTAAGTCAAGCTTTGAAAAGACTTTGGCCTTGGCCAACTTGTCAAAGCAATCTGCAGCTAAAGGCAACGAGTATCATTTTTTCACGGTCTATTTGTTCAATGCTCAGTAATCCAAACACATCCTTAGTTTAGAAGTGTCCTTCTTCTGGAAGAGAACCAGAGTGCCATACGGTGACCTGGACGGACGAATGAAACCTGTGTTAATCAATTCTGTCAACTGTCACTTCAACTCTTCCAACTCATGTCCCAACAATTAGTAAGGAGATCTTGTTGGTGGTTGCAACCCAAGCTCTAGCTCTATACTATGGTCAACAGTGCGTCGAGGTGGGAGCACTTTCAGCAACTCATCCAACTTTATATCCACAAAGTTACCCAACAAGTCAGTGAGCTCAGGTCGAATAGGTGTCCCCACTCCATCCTATTGAACTTCCCCAACAATTGTTGCATAAATCTGTGATCCATTCCACCTTGTTGATCTCTTCATACTCAGTGCAGATACAATCTGCACCTTTCCACTAGACTTTCTTGCAGTTGTGCGCACAACCCAAACCTTTTGTCCACCAAGTATAACCATCTTGTCCATCCATGGCATGAGGACCGAATGTGTTCTTCTTAGGAACTTCTACCCAGGAATCACCTCAAACTCATCCATAGGCATCACTGTGAAGTTAGTCTGACCTTCCCACTTATCAAGTCGAATGTGAACTCAGGAGGCAACATCAGTTGTTGCCCTTGCCTTAAAGTTTATTGCCTTAACTACAACTCCACACGAAAGATTCGAAGTCTTATCTCCTTCGCAAACTCAATCTTCAGAAAGTTATGTGAGGCTCCTGAGTCAACCACAACTTGCATTGTTCTTTTATTAATAATCAGATCCACAAAACACAACTGATGGTCTTCGCTGCCAAGCTTTCTATTGAGTTTTGATGTACCTTGGGAAGTGGTTCCCTTGTGGTTTTGAACCTCTAACCACAAGAGGGAGATGTTGGTACCTTTGTACCTTGTACTTTATGTCTAATTTCACTTTGACTTAGGAGTTCTAAGTCAAAAGTGAAATTAGTCACTTTTAGCCAAAAGTGACAATTAATTCACAAAGTGGGTGAATTAATAGACATAAAGTGAACTTAGGGAACTTAACCCAAAGTGGATTTGTGAGTGAGATTATTGTGGGATGATCTCAACCTTTGATTAGAGATGGCATGGGGAGATCCTAGCCATCCAAATCATAGGTATCCTTATGGAGGTTTAAGAGGGGCACATAGGTTCCTTGGAGGCTCATTCACTCTTATGTTCACTTGGAGAGTTTGAGAGGGAGCATGAGGATGAGGTTGGAAGCATTAGTTGAGGGAATCTTGGGTGCCTCCTTCCATGGAGGGCTCATGGAGGCTTAGACCCTTATTTATTTGTGGTGGAGCTTTTTGCTTGGAGGAGGGCACACTATAGGACAAGGGTTCACTCATAGCAGACACAAGATACGGTTGGACAATCGCAGATCCATCAATTTCAGTGGAGAGGTAGCACACAAGAGCATCTTCATGTGCAAGGGATTCTTCTTTAGAGCTACATGGATCAAGGGCACATTGTTTCAGTGGATAGAGCAACAAAGGGAGATGGTGCACTAAGCTTGGGCGGATATCTCCTTGGATCCTTTGGCAAGGCTCGAGAGGAGCTTGCTATGTATACATGTTCCATTATATTTGTTTACTTGTTGTATCATATGCTTTAGACATCACTTATATATACTTCCATTCCAAACTGGTTTTCCCTCGGGGGGTTTTATACAGGGTCATGTTGACCAAAAATACCTATGTCCTATTTTCATGCATGCTTAGAGTTTAGATCAACATTTCATAGTTGTAAAAAGTAGAGGAGTGTTAATTGTTTTGAGTTATATTGCATGTGCTAACATTGGGTTACGAAAACACTTGCAAGGGCACCTCAAAGAACACTTAACCATAAAACTTATGAGCAAAAAAGTATATTGATTGTTTGTTGTACTAGAACGCAAAAAATGACAATTTTGGAGATTGAAACTTAGAGCTCATAACAGGCCAAGGACATACCTATTTGAGTAGCCTCATAGGAACTCAACTTTTTTCATGGTCTCGGAGCCTTGGTGGCGAAGTTTTGTCGATTGTTATAGCATCTTGTGGGTAGTTTCTTGATAGCTTGTCGGCATATTTTTGGACAGCTAGTTGACAGTGATTTGTTGGATAGTTTGTAGGAATTGTTTTTGGACATGTTTGGACAACCTTAATTCCGCTTGTGTGTGAAGTGGTGAGGCTGAGTTCTTTTGCAGTTTTAGCATCAGTGTGAGTTTTCAGTGGACAATCATGTTGATGACTCATATGAGGACGGAGGATAGGATAGAAGGTGATAGAAACTGGTCCCCTTGGAAGACCAGTATCATCTTTGTTCTTGAGGACCTCGAATTTTGGGATATAATTCAAGGCCCAAGGGTTCTTCCACATGTCACTGCTCCCTTGTTGGTTGCAGATTTCAGGAAGAGAAGCAACAAGGAAAATAGGACTATTTGTGACAAGGTGAGAGACCACGTCATTCCTCATTTAACTAGTAAAGACCATGGATTTGAGACATGGGAGTCTTTATGTAGGGCACCAAAGAGGTCTGACTCTCACATGGTCATGGAGACAGTGCCAAAGAGGTCTGAGTCTTTATGTGCATCCAATTAATGCAGATGCACATCTAATCGAGCAGGTGTACCTCTTACAGACTACAGTACTAAAATTCTATTTATATGCAATATATTATTGAACTACGCTTGGTGAGAGTTTGATGATTTCAATATACACCATAACATTAAATGTTTCAAATTACAAGCTATAATAGCATATCCATATGATTGGATTTCATTTCACATTCATA
>JZKD02S1072880.1:10157-30273 GCA_000966675.3 Picea glauca | reverse complement strand
ACATTGGGTTACAAAAACACTTGCAAGGTCACCTCAAAGAATACTTAACCATAAAACTTATGAGCAGAAAATTATCTTGATTGTTTGTTGTCCTAAAATGTAACAAATGATAGTTTTGGAGATTGAAACTTAGAGCTCATAATAGGCTAAGGATAGGCCTGTTTGAGTGATCAGAATCTGGACCAGGGGTCAAAATTTTGCTCAAAAATAAAAGTTCTCGAAATTGCCTCAAATCGAACGGGTGCGTAGGCCTTGTCGTCATGAACCTAACACAATTCGTTTGGGTTCAAATGGACGTCGGATGAGAGAGCTATCACGTTTTGTTCGAATCGTCAAACAGGCAAAAAAAAATGTGTGCTGACTGTACAATCCGTACAGTCCGTACGGATGATGACATGGCAGGGCCATACGACACGTGGGAGGGTTGTATGATGATGTGGCACATCCATACGCTGAGGTGGCAGTTGATGACGTGGCAATCGTTGATTGGCATATGTTGGGCGAATCACGATGAGACACGTGGCATCTTTTTGTCCAATGGTTTGGTGCCACGTGCCCCAGTGATGGGATGCCACGTGGCACCCCATTTGTTTGGTATTGGTTGTTTGTTTAAAAGTTATGTTTCCGTGGGGATTGAACCCCAGACCTCCAAATACACACCAAAGATTTGGCAAGGATCAATCAACCGGCGCGCCACGCATTAGTTCTTATTATTCATATGGGTTTTAATATATTTCAATTTGAATTGGTGCATATTCCGGTGCGGGGGGGCGTGCTGGGGCTTAGCCCTAGCCCGCAGTTTCGGTGATTCACACATATGACCGGTGGTTACACGGTTGCGCGCACAATTCAAATGGAGTCCAGCCCTCGGTTTCGGGTGCCTTCCCATATGACCCGACCTCTACACAAGTGCGCGGATTTTTTTAAACGATTAGCCCAACCATTCGCCTGACACTTGGTGCATCCACGTTTTAACACTTGTCGTTTTCCCTTTGGTGGAAGCTTAGCCCTTTTGTGCGGGAAACGAGGTCATATGGTGACCCATATGTCCATGGCTTGGCGGTTAGGAGCTAGGCGTGCCCTAACCGTCCTATAGTTTTGTTCGTTTTTCGGTTATGCGCCGGTGCTAGGTTTTAGCACGAGATTGAGCGCGTGAGCTAGGTTGGACACACAGAGGTGCATTTTGGCGAACTAGAGACAACAAGCTTTGAAGGAGGAAAATGGCAGGAGGCCTATCTTCTTCATTTTTTGGCCAAATGAGGTGCCGAAAAAGCCCAACTAGGGGTTTCTGGATGTTCTGAATCCATTGGCACTGTTTTCAAAGCCATTTGAAGACTTCTTTTGCAGGTTTTTCACCATTGAAGTTTTAGAGAGCTCTAGGGAGCTTGAAGCCCTCATTGATGGAGGTCATGCTGTGATGAGCCCAAGTCTGTTTTCTATGACTGAATAGTCATTTTTGGCTAATTGTTATGCTCTGAACACATTGGAATAGGTTTCATAGGCATTTGAAGACTTTTACAGGTGTTTTTTCCACAAGGAAGCTCAGGGAAGCTCAAGGCCACATGTAGAAGAGGTCATGCCCAGATGAGCCATGATCCGTTTTCAGAGTTCTATTAGTCATTTCTGGGGTTTTTATGTATTCTGAACCCAATGGTACAATCAGTAAATCCATTGCAGATGAGCAGCAGCTTGTAAAAGAATCTTTGAAAAACTAATCCCAGAGAGCCAAGTCCATTGAAGGAGGCTCAAGGAGATGTAGCCCAGAGAGGAGTGAACTCCTTTATCATCTTGTTATTGTTGTGAGTTTGATGGTTTATTTGCTACAAGTTATGTTTGTTGTGTATTTATTTAAAACACATATTTAATCATTTAAAAGAAAATTTCCTCACACATGAACATCTAAAAGAAGATGAATAAACTTGGCACATAATTTATCTTGCATAACTAAGACATTGAGCAAGGTCCTGAAAAGTTTATTTTAATGAAGTAGAGGGTGCTTGCATAGCATAACAAGTCAGCCCCCTATTTTCAGATCATTGAGTAATCTCATAGGACCTCGGTTTTCTTCACTTTCCACCCAAGACACCCAATGCACCAATCCTCCGTAGCTTGCTGCAAACTGAGTCTTGCCACCCTTTATATGTTAAATGAAAAAGAAAAATAGGATCATAATACAACATACCCGCGTTATGCTTGTATTTTGCACACTCTGTGGGAGCACCCCTTGGTCCACCTCTTGGTTCCAAGGTGCTTCATTGGAAGTCCATGTAGATCTTGGTTCGTTGCACAAACCAAGTCTCTTCTTCCTTAGGTTGGGGAAAGACACTCGACTCGACCTACCTTGAGTCATCCACGACCTGCTTCTGTTGTACGACTTCATCCGCATCTATCCAAGGAGTTGCACCACCTTGGGTCGCCCCACTCCCGGATTGTGTAAAGCCTGTCATATTGTGTGTTGTGCCTTCGCAATGCTCTTCGTCGCAAGACTTGTGAAACTGCTCTGATACCATTTATGACGCCCCCAATAGTCATGCCTAAGTCTAACCTTAGCATCTCGTGGATGTACGACACCGCGACGGTTCTCACTTGGCAGCTTGGCTCAACCAAGGATACTTCACTCGGACTACGCCTCTTCACCTAGAGAATATCCATAATCCGTTCTAGGGTATAGATGAGTCACATTCTTACTCTGTTCAACTCAATTGTATACTTAGACAATTGTTAACATTATTTAACACTTAGTCATTCTGGCATACAACAGAAAACATGTGAAACACAAGAGACACAAATATAATACAGACGRCACCAACGGTGCCTAATACTCGACTTTGTTTTGTTATATTGGGCACATAAAACATGTGAAACACAAGAGACACATATATAGTACAGGCGGCACCAACGGTGCCTAATACTCGACTTTGTTTTATTATATTGCGAAACATAAACAATACAATACAGAGAGGGCACTATTGTCTTGGTTACATAGATGGGCAGAGTCGTGACAACTCTGCCCCATACAACAAAATTTTCTAGACTTATGGATTCGTCATACCAAGACTTCCTCTATTGCTCCTCCTTGCCTTAGCCTATGGTACGCCCCCTTGTACACCCAGCCTTAGACTAACTCATGTCTCTTGCCTTGCTCACTTGCTTATGCCTTTGGTTGTGTGCCTTGTGCTCTTATATGGACTCCAAGGGTCGCCATCGTGAATTGTCACATCCTTTGGGTGTGTCGTGCCCCTCCGTGAACCATCATGCCTAAACAAACCATTGCACCCCTTCGTGGACCTGGTGCACCCAAACAAGCCTGTGCACCCATCAACCTTCACATCTCTTGGAACGACGTGCCCCCCTTGCCTTGTGTTCTTCCTTATGCTGATCATCATGACTCTCGGTGGGTGATCCAATGGGGTCATTCAACCTCTCCAACGCGCCCATGCTGCCAAGCACAGATGGGTCCACTTCTTGGGCGTGCTCCCAAGTTTCCCCATCCTTTCCCAAACGCAACCCATGTCTCCATCGTCCATTGCAGGGGAAGAAGGGTGTGTGCTCCCTTGGGCTTGCACATCACCATCGTGCCCCAAGATGCTCCTACCCACACCCGCAAGACATGTTCTTACCCAAACAATCTCATCCTCCTTGTGCTCTTCGCCCGACTCGTCGGGGAATTTGCTCAAGGAGCACAAATGCTCGGTGGATGTCATGGAAGACCTTACAATATCGATAATAAATGAAGATATAACATGTGTAAATCACACGTTTCTTTCCCATTTTTGAATGGAATGCAAGTGAACTTTTACAATTACCTTAGGGATGTGAATGATGAATGTAATAAATACCCGACCTTTTCTTAATTTCGAAGACAATAGCCTACCAGGTTATTCAATTTATCTTTTTCCACTTAACCTTTTTACAAACTTGTCAATGGTGCACATTAGATAAGAATTAGCACGAGTGTATGGCTAAAAAAAGAAAAACTTCAATCTCCTCGCAACAAAATCAAAAGCAATCCAGATTGTTTTCCACCTTCGAGCTCAACATTACACTTGTTAATTTTAGGTATAAATGATGTGATTTTGATTGAGTTTAAATGTTTCATGTGCATTATCAATTTTGAAGCTTTAGGTAATCGGTAACCAATGGTTGGATGGCCATGAGGGCCCCACACATGTTATCAAAATAATTTAGGACTTGGGGTACCATTTTCTGCCGACATTTTTAGTATATTACTAAATTTTTTGGACCTTTTGTAGCAACAATCTTGATATTCTCTACATAACTTGTTTGTAATCTGAAATATTTTTTCTCTCAGCACTGTTCTTTCTCCTACAAATTGAATGGTAGACCAATTGTAGGAGAAATATATTCTCCGCCAGTTGTTTCATTTCCGATGATGTAAACTATTGTGAGAACACATTATATTATAAATATAATTGAGTAATTTTTTCTGCTGGAAAAAAATAAGCGATAACCAAAAAACCAAATTTAAATTCTATGCAACTCTGTATATTTCACAAAACATTCTTCATAAAAAATATCCATACAGATGAGAATTTTCTGACACAAAATTCCATAACGTGAAAAGCTCAAACTTTTGTGTCTACTATATCCATTGGTTCTTTTTATAACAAGTTTTGCATAGCAGCGTAGTCCCTGCCAGGTTGGGATGGGAGTAAATGCGACCGAATACAGACACATGGCTAGCAAGTTGAAATACATGTGGTTTGCATGTAGAACATAGTATTCTCGAATTAGTTCTTCCTGAAATATATAAAAAATTATCAACATTTAAAAGGTTTTTGGACACAAAAAATTTAGCATTCCCGAATTAGTTTTCTTTGGGTTCCTGGACAACATAAATTATACATACCAAATATGTAATTTTATAAAGTAAATATATAGTTTTATACATACGAAATATGTACTTTTATAAAGTATGGGGATGAGATTTTATAGAGCATGCACGGAGCCCTCATTCCATACTTAGCCAGTTTTTGGATCGCAGGCTCAAAATTGGGCCTCTGATGTTCTGTGCCCTAAAAATAGCACCGACAGTTCCGCGATATACAAATTGACAAGTGGAGTTGTAGACTATAAAAATTTATTACAAATTAATAATGTCTGTTACATATCTCTGGGAATTACATGAACATTTAAAAGCATACAATATAATAGTAATAACGTCTGTTACATAGGTTTGTGGAGAAAAACACAAAAAAATTAGCATTCTCGAATTAGTTTGCTTTAAAACAAAGGCTTTTCTTGGACACAAAAAATTTAGCATTGCCGAATTAGTATTTTTTACATACGTTTTATATATGTTCGTGGAGAGAAACACAAAAAAATAATAGTAACGTTTGTTACATAGGTTCGTGGAAAAAACACAAAGAAATTAGCATTCTGAATTAGTTATCTTTAAAACAAGGGATCCTAGACATGAAAGAAATTGAAATTTATCAAATTTTAGAAAGTAGATATTTAGTTTTATACATATGAAATATGTACTTTTATAAAGTATGGGGATGAGATTTTATAGAGCATGCACAGAGCCCTCATTCCATACTTAGTCAGTTTTTGGATCGCGAGTTCTCGGGGTGGCGGGCTTAAAATTGGGCCTCTATTGTTATGTGCCCTAAAAATAGAACCGAGAGTTCCGCGATATACAAATTGACAAGCACACTTGCGGACTATAGAAATTTATCAAAAAAAAAATATTTTTTGTTACATATCTCTGGAAATTACATCAACATTTAAAAGCATACAATAGAATAGTAATAACGTCTGTTACATAAGTTCGTGGAGAAAAACACAAAAAAATAGCATTCCCGAACTAGTTTGCTTTAAAACAAAGGGTTTTGGACATAATACAAATCAAAATTTATCAAAGTATAGGATCCTGGATACCCAAAAAGTTAGCATACAATAGAACAGTAACAACGACGTGCAAGACAAAAAAAAAATTAGCATACAATAGGACACAAAAAATGTAGCAGACCTCCATACTTAGCCAGTTTTTGGATCACGGGTTCTCAAGCTGGCGGGCTCAAAATTGGGCCTTTGTTGTTCTGTGCCCTACAAATAGCACCGAGAGTTCCGCGATATACAAATTGACAAGTAGACTATAGAAATTTATCAAAAATAAATAATGTATGTTACATATCTCTGGAAATTACATCAACATTTAAAATCATACAATAGAATAGTAATAACATTTGTTACATAGGTTCATGGAGAAAAACACAAAAAAATTAGCATTCTCGAATTAGTTTGCTTGAAAGCAAAGGCTTCTGGACACAAGATAAATCGAAATTTATCAAAGTATAGGCTCCTGAACACCCAAAAAGTTAGCATACAATAGAATAGTAACAACGTCGTGCAAGACAAAAAAATTAGCATACAATAGGACACAAGAAATGTAGCAGACCCGAATTAGTTTTCTTTGGAACAAACAAGAAAGGTTCATGGACACCCAAAATTTAGTATACAATAAAGACATTCCCGAATCAGTTTTCTTTGGAATTTATCAAAAAATAATAATGTGTGTTACATCTTTTTGGAAATTTAAATGTGTTTGTCATAAAGACTTGGATTGGGGCTCCCGTGGACCATAAAAAGAAATAAGTACAAGAATCGGGAATGTCAAAAGAAGAAGTGCACGACGGTAGAGAGGAAACCCTGGAAAGAAGTAATTGAAAGTTATGAGTCTTTGGTTATAGTTTTCTATTTAAAGAGGTCATAAGTTGATTGATAAAGAAAACAAGATGACAATATAGACTTAAACTGGATTGATAAAGAAAACAAGATGCCAATATAGACTTACTATGAAGCCAATGCGTTTTTGTTGCTGTTGTCGATGGTTAGTGGAGTCTTGTTGACCGGTTGTTGCCCTTCCTGGATGAGGCTGTCCATCCTTTGTTGGAACCATTCTTCGATGTAGCTTTTCATGGGAGCCATGTTGATTTCATCTCGGATTTCTATGTCGTAAAGGTCATTTTCTAATTTCCTTAGATCCATTGAAATACTATGCAGACTTTGTTCAATTTCTTCATTCTGTGCCGCATAGTCCAGTACCCAGCGCTCGTTCTCATTTAGATGATGTTCAATCATGTCGTAAAACTTTTCGAAAGACAACCCCTTTAAAATATCAACTTGTTCATGGAAGGCTTCTTTGTTCATTGACAAGGATTTGAGAATTAAGTTTGGGTCTTGAACCTCGTTGGTACTTCTGGCTAAGCCCATTTGGATCAGGCTTGTGAATAGATCTTCCTTTTCTGATATGACTTGTTTACATGATTTGACAATGAGCTCCAGGTTGTTAACTTTTTTTTGTTAGCATGCTTTTACTTTTTTGGTCTGCTTTGGGGAGGGGAGTTTCTCTTGTCTTCTTTTCAGTTCTGACGTGTTGACGACATAGTTGGCAAAATGGGTCAACACCTGTTCATAGAAATGATGATAATTTTTTAAATTCACCTCCAAATGTTCCAGGAAATCATTTGCCTTCTTTCCAAAGGAAACTAAATTTTGAGATGTTTCCCAGGCTTCAATAACTAGCTGCATTCTTTTGTTGATGTTATTCTCTACAAGGGCTCTAGAGCATGCAAGGAGGGTAGAGGATACTTTCATCTTCGTTGCAGTGATAACAGACACGAGTTTTACCAAAGGACTGGAAAATTATGGGGTTGAAATGAAAGCCTGCTCAAATTCGTTGAGGCGGTCTTTCAGATTGACATTTTCCGTCTCAATTCCTCCAATGGAATCACGAAGAATTTCACCGGTTATTTGGTGGAATGAGAAGATTTGGGATGACCACATTTTCCTAAAGTTAATCTCTATGCGAGATTTGTCTTTCCTGTTTGTTACGTCTCTCTTTTCAATGACCATAATTTTATATTGGCTGTAAAAAACAACGCTCTGGAATACGAAGGATTCATCTTCGTCAAAAATTTCGGTCCCAAATATTTCCACCGCAGACGACCCAATTTTCTGCATGTGCTCAGTTTCAATTTCAAGTTGCAGATGTTCACTTTCAATTTCGGGTTCCTCTGCCTGCCCTGCATTGTTTTTTCTCTTCTTCGTCAGTGGAATTTTGTGAGAACTATCAATTTTTATGCAAGGAGGGTTCTTATCTTCTCCTCTGTTCGAAGATTTATGGGTTGTTTTCTTACTGGGGTGGGCCGTCGAAGCGATACTCCGTGATGCCGTTCTCTTGGGAGTGTTGGCGAGGGACTGGGTACTCTTCTCATTGGATACTTTTCCATGGTGTTTGTACAATTTAGTTTCACTTTGCAGTGTCTCTGCGTCACAATCGGTAGAAGCAGGATTGTTGTCGACATTGTCCCTATCTTGGGTCAGGGGTCTGTGGATAAAAGAGCTATTAAAGCCAACTGCCAGTAAATGTTCTCGAAAAAACCCATTAGGGTCGAACCCTTTTAACCTTTCAGCATATGTTAGGTTCAATTTCTTGAAATGGGCGGCAAACTCGTCAATCTTGTTGATGTTTCTGCACACGAAGTCTCCGACTTTCCAGGGAAGACTTGAATGAACTGATTTTTTTTCTTGTCATGGAAGAAATGCAACCAGTGGTTGTATTGCCTTGTTATTTCTACAAAAAACATCTTGTTCATGATGTGGCATGGAAGGAAAGCATGATTTTCTTTAGAGCCAAAGACCATAAGGACACTGTGATTTTCCTTTGGTTCAAGTGTGCCTTTCATGTTCAAAAACTTGGTTGCCTGGCCAGACATCTGCTAAGCGTCCTTGCCTAACAATAAATCTTTGAAAACTGAGACAAAGCTATTAAAAACCTCATAAAAACAATGGGAGGCCTTATGACTCCACAGGGCCTCGTACCAGAATGTTATTTGGTCGAATCCACAATTTATTTTATTGGAAAGAGAAAGTTTTGGAAACAGGAAGCACCACACTATTGAGAAAATCAAGTGGGATGACATATACAATTTATTCGATTCTTTGAATCGTGACAACTGGGAATAGAAATCGATGGAAATTAGCTTCCCCCAATCGAAAATGTATTGTTCCTTGACTGTGAAATACAAAATATAAATAATTATATGGGAAATGCTTGTCGTGGATGCCTGTCCCGTTATTCTTGTACATAGCCAAGCAATTTCCCGGAACGGATTTCTAAAGGAACTTACCTGCAACCTTGTGATATCTTCAACAATTGTTATCGGGTATTCGATAAAGTCGGCTAAGATGTTCAACCCGTTATCATTTTTTTCTAGAAACTGCTTGCAGTCTTGTCCTCTGAACGTCAATGTTGGCTCCGACAATTTCAACAACTCACAGAAGACCTGAGGTGACAAAGAAACAAGAGAATGGTCGCACAGTGGAATAATTCTTTGGTCTGGAATATATTTTTCGGCGCACCAAGAGATCACATCCTTACTGTCAAAAACCTCAGGGACACAGCCTGCACGAGCGATTCCATAGGTTCAAATCACTTCGTTCTGGGCAGAATGGGATGAATAGTAAAAGTATGCCCTGGACCAGTGGAATTTCTAGTCATGATGTCCGAAGATATTTATTGTATCTCCACAAAACTGTTGTCGACCTGCTACCATAAGTCTACAAGAACGTTTGTTTGCTTCAGACGATGGATGAAATGAAAAGTTGGAACAGATAATATAACCCTGCGCAAATCTTGGTCCAAAGCGTGTGAATGGGAGATGTCCTCAAGACTTTCGTTCATTAATGACAATTTGGACGGTTGTTGCATGATGCGTTGTTAACACTAAACACTAGTAATTGCATACATAGAAATGTGAACATTGTGGATATTGCAATGAGCGATTAAGCATTGTAGATTTCTTGAGAGGGCCAACACAACGATGTGTGTTCGAGATGAACAATCGGAAGGGACAAAATAACTCTCCACACATCTTGGTTTAATGCGTAATAATGGGAGATCTCCTCGAGCGTTTCGCCCATTAATGACAATGTTGACGGTTCCTACATGGTCAGTTGTTATCATGAAAGGTTTCTAATTTCATAGTAAGAAAGTATGAAGGTCGCGGGCACGGGAAACAATAGCTTCAAAATAGGGTTACAAGGTACAACTGTTGAAGGTGAGGGCACAAGGGTCAAATTGTATGTCTCAGAACTTTTTGAGTGCAATATGCGTAACAACGAAGAGGGTATGGTAGGACAGTCTAGAGGGCAATTTGTATATGACTAGTAAGAGCATAACTAATGTATATCAGGAAGGATAGGAAGTTAGTGGGGATGGAAGGCAGCGAGAGATACTTTGAAACATTTTTGAATTGTGGTAGAGTGAAGGTTGCGGGTTCGACGAGTCTGCGCTGGAATTGTAGATCACAGAAGTTTTGAATGTAATATGTACACGACACAACAAGAAGAAGCAGAGTTCGAAACCGCCAACCTGACAACCGTGGCCATAAAATTGGCTGAGTATGGAAAGAAACAACGGTCGGTTGGATTCGTCGTGTGATTATATAGATGGAGATAAATATACATACCCGCGATCATAGAAAGGCGACTAAGTATATAACCATAAAGCGATAATACAAGGGAAGAAGAAAAGGGAAAAAGGACCAAGGAGTCCGCAGTGGAATTGTAAATCACAAAAATTTTGAGTGCAATATGTATATCACGGAACAAGAAGCAACAAAGTTTGAATGCGCCAACCTGAAATAGTGACTGAGAATTGGAGATTTCGTGAACCCGTGAATAGGATAATCCAAAATAGGGTCACAAGGTCTCCCCAGAAAACGTGAGGCCCCGACGGTCAAATTGTATCGTTTGGAACATTTGATTGCATAATGTGTAACACGGAAGAGGGGATGATGTCGGAACCCGATAGTCAATTTCTATATTGCGGAGGGCTGGATGCGAACTATTTCGTATCAGTGTGTGTAGTTATCACTAGTAAGAGTCACTAGTAAGAGCATAACCAATGTATATTAGGAAGGACAAGAAGTTAGTGGGGATGGAAGACAGTGACAGATACTTTGAAACATTTGTGAATCGTGGTAGAGTGAAGCTTGCGAGTTCGAGGAGTCCACGAAAGTTTTGAGTGCAAGATGTACATCATGGAACAAGAAGAAACAGAGTTCGAAATCGCCAACCCGAAAACCGCGGTCATAAAATTGGCTAAGTATGGAAAGGAACGACAGTCAGTTAGATTCGTCGTGTGATTATATAGATGGAGATAAAGATATGTCAGCCCGCCAATGCTAGAACCCGCGATCATAGAAAGGCGACTAAGTATATAACCAGAGAGATATAATAGATGGGAAGAAGAAAAGGGAAAAAGGACTAAGGAGTCCGCAGTGGAATTGTAGATCACGGAAATTTTGAGTTCAAGATGTGAACTTGGTAGTCAATTTGTATATTGCGGAGGGCCAGATTCCAATTGTTTTGTACCATTGTGTTCAGTTGTCACTAGTAAGAGAACAACCAATCTATATTAACAACGAGAGGAATTTAGTGAGGATCGAAGGCAACAACGGATACTTTGAAACATTTGTGAACCGTGGTAGAACGAAGCTTGGTGCCAACCCAAAATAGTATCCAAGAGTTGGAAATTTCGTGAACCCGACAACAGAAGGATCCAAAACAGGCTGACAAGGTCTTTGCAGAAGACGCGAGGCCCCGACGTTCAAATTGTATCACTCCGAACATTTGAATGCATAATCTATAACACGGAAGAGAAGACGATGTCGGAATCCAGTAGTCAATTTGTATATTGTGGAGGGTGTGATGCCAACTGTTTCGTACCTCTGTGTCTAGTTGTCACTACTAAGAGCTAATTTAGTATTGAAAATAATTTTTTAGATATTGTTAGATACTTGATAGGGATTACCATCCGTAAACAATGGCAATCTCCACCCCACTAGCCCTGGACTCCGTGTGTCAATTTGCATATCGCGGAAGTGGGAGCACTGTTTGGAGGACACGAAACAATAGAAGTGCAATGTTGAGTCAGCCAGCCCGTAGGTCCGCTTGTCAATTTATATATCGCGGAATTCTGGGTGCTATTTGTAGGGAACAAAACAATGGAGGCCCAATTTTGAGCCCGCCTGTCCGAGAACCCGTGATCCAAAATGTGGCTAGGTATGGAATGCGCAATCCGTAAATTCTCTATAAAATATCATGTTCATACTTTATAGTCCCATAATACACGAGAAGAAAAAAAGGGAAAAATGACAGAGGAGTCCGTAGTGGAATTGTAGATCATAGAAATTTTGAGTGGAAGATGTATATCACAGAACAAAAAGCAACAGAGTTCAATTGCGCCAACTCTCACTACGTATGAAAAGGAACAACAGGCGGTCCAATTCACCATGCGAGGATATAGATGGAGATGAAGATATGTCAACACGCCAATGTTGGAACCCGTGATCATAGAAACGCGACTAAGTATATAACTAGAAAGCGATAATACACGGGAACAAGACAAGGGAAAAATGACTAAGTATCTCGCAAAAGAACATCTAGTGTTTGATTATTAATGAAAATGATTTCAAACCCCTACTGAGTTCTCACCAGTTAAGGCATAAATTACAGATCACAGAAGTATCTTTCGTACCAATGTGTCCATTTGTCACTAGTAAGAGCATTGTTGATGTATATCAGGAAGGACGTGAATTTGCTGGGGATGGAAGGCAACAACAGATACTTTGAACAAAGTTAATGTATACGAGGAACCTGCGGTTGAATTGTAAATCACAGATGTTTTGAGTGCAAGATGTATATAACAAAATGATAAACAGTCAGGTTCGTAAGCGCTGACCCCGCAGCGGCGGCCATAAAATTGGCTAAGTATGGAAAGGAACAGCGGTCGACCGGATCCGTCATGTGAAGATATAGATGGAGGTGAAGACATGTCAGCCCGCCAACTCTGGAACCGAACAACATAGAAATGTGACTAAGTATATATCCAGAAAGTGATAACGAGCGGGAAGAAGAAAAGGCCAGTTCGTATGAGCCAACCCGGCAACCGCAGCCATAAAATTGCCTAGGTATGGAAAGGAACAACGGTCGGTCGGATTCATCATGTGAAGATACAGATGGAGATGAAGATATGTCAGCCCGCGAACCCTGCAACCGCCCATCATAGAAAGATGACTAAGTATAAAACCAGAAAGCCATAATGGACGGGAAAAGGAAAAGGGGAAAAGGGGTAATTATCTAATAGTCGTAAAACATTTTTTTTTTTGTTTATTAATGGCAATGTTTTTGAACCCCTATTGGGTTCTCACTAGTAAAAGCATAAACTGCAAATCACTGAAGTTCTTTGGTTGCAATATGTATATGATGGGACAGGGGACATAGGTGTTGGGTACCGTGAATCCAAGGCCCGGTGGCCAGATAACTGGCTAAGTATTGGCCAAGAGAAAGGTTTCATATATATTTCAATAGTATTCATACTAATATGTATTAATGGAGAAAGTTTTCATATTTATCTGAATAGTATTCATACTAATATGTATTAATGGAGAAATTTTTCATATTTATCTGAATAGTATTCATACTAATATATATTAATGGATTGTTTCTGTTTCAAATGCAAATGATCTCCCAATTTGTAGGATGCTCTTCGGTTCGCAAATTTCGTTGAAACCATGAAAATTTTGATTGCAATATGTACATAGCGCAACAAGAAAGATGAATTTGCATTGTGGTTTCAACGAGATAAAACTCTTATCATCTATTCGTCTTGTATTCCTTGCAATGACATGAGAAAACACAGACTCTCCATAAACATCAATATCTAAATTAAATTAAATGTAATCATAATTTGGTGTGATTTAAGTAATTGAGACAACTTCAACCATTCCTTTATTAATGCCAAGCTTTTCGAACGCCTGGTGATTTATCAATAGTTAAAGCATAAATTGCAGACCACAGAAGCTCTTTGGCTGCAAGATGTATATGACAGAACAAGGAACATAGTTGTTTAATACCACAATCCCAAACATAATTTCCTAAGCTTTGCCGAAGAGGAAGTTTTTGCATTTATTCCAATAGTATTGATATTAGTATATATGCACGGATATTATCAAATAGAAGAAGCTGCAATATATCCAACATACTGAACAGGAACATTGCGTCAACACTTGAGTTGCCTTGTTGTAACTTATTAATTCATTCTATTTACGGGAGCCGAAGAATGGAAGCAGAACGGGTCCTCCAATTTCTTTCTTTAAATACAGGGTCGACGCCACATAAGTATGGCTTATGAAAAATTATTCTTAAATGTAAAATGTAAGCAATGAACAGACCAAGATTTATTTAAATTGAAGTAATGGGCAACATAAAGAAAAACTTGTCATCCATGTTTAACGACACAGGGGAAGAAGGTACAAAATAAAATTAAAACAAATACCAGAGATTGGAAAATACTATTAAAAAATAAACCGGAATTATTCTATATTCAAATAAGATGGGTTACAAAATACAACTGAGGCTATTTGCCACAACTATTGTGATTTGGCCTACCGTTGACCAATACAAAATTATGTACATTGATGAAGCTTCTTGACAATTTTCTTGACGTTCAAACCCTTTATTCGTAAACAAAACGAGTTGAATATCAATTTTGGGTTTTGTACTTAATTGGTGTTGCCAACTACATCTATCCCAGTTTTTTGAATAGGTTGTCTCTTCCAAATATGGCTTGCTTGCAATGGTTGGTTATTCAACATTCATTTCTTTGTCAAGTATTAATTTCCCTCTGTCGTCGAAAACTTGGGGTTTAAGGTGCTTTCCTTGCAATGTTCCTGATCCTTGACATCCGAGACAACTTAGAAATGTGATTCATGCTGATTTCAAAGTGGAGGGAGTCGTTTTATGTCACAATAGCTATGGCAGGGGAAAAAAAATCAAGTATGTTGTGACTGGTATTCTCCCTGTATTCGATCATCTGTTTAATTGAAAATCCTGCTTGAAGATTTGTATGTTGAACTTCTTTTATTATAGTAAATTGGAAGAAACGTCCAACCCATCTGCAAAATGTTAATCTGTTGAGGTACATAACTTCTTCGGGAAACACAGGTCTGGCAAGTGCACCAAATGTTGCAGAACACATCAACATAGGTCTGGCAAGTGTATCAAATGTTGCAGATCGCATCATAATATATCTTTCCTCATAGCGGTGGCAGGTATGGCAGCCCACATAAAGGTCTGGAATGTTCGGAGGTGACGCCAAGTATGTGGAGTCTGCAACTACATCCAGAGGAAACCGAACAAACTTTGACAAAGAACATGGCTTTCTGTCAAGTCAGTTACCAGACCCACATGTAGATCATCAAACTGTGATATACAAACTTTTGTAGTGATAATATGTCGTTTTATCCACCCATACAGTTTATGTTACCCGCCTATGGTTACATTTGCAAATGGAGTAATATTTCGCATCATTTATGAACATGAAAAGCCATTTTGAAAGCCACTGTAAATGCGTCGCCCCTAAGGAAGACAAATTCTTGTGGGATCTGCAGAATTCCATACACTTGCCAAATCTGTGTTGTTGGAAGAAGCTATATACTTCAACGAAGAACTATTTTGCATGTGACCTGAAAATCCATTACAACTCCCAAGAAGAAAACAAAGAAGCTCAACAAACAAATATCCAGGCGGCCTTTTCAACCAACCAAAGCATCAAACACAGGGAGAACACCAACCAAAACATACTTGTTCTTTTTTTTTCCTCCTCTCTGAGTTTCTGTTGTATAACTGAGTTTTTTTTTTACTCAAATCTCACGTCACATAAAACCAGTGTCTCTTCTTTCATCTGGGCCTCAATTGCATCTCTAAGTTGTCTTACATGTCCATGACCAGGAACATTAGAATGAAGGCACCCTAAAGTGCAACTCTTTGATGATAGAGAGAAATGACAATAAGTATTTAAAAGCAACGTTGGATGATCTTTCGTAGATTTTGTGTTAATTTGTTTTAATGATAGATGTTCTCGATATTTTTTCTTATTAATGCCAATCGTTTCGAATATGTACGTTGAATAGTGATTAATAAAACGTATTAAAATTCTCATATCTGAGCAATTTCTCAAATCTGACATCTAAGATATGCACAATATTAAAGAGGGACATGACGTCAAGGCCTCTGTGGGTATATATATATATATATATATATATATATATATATATATATATATATATATACTTTTGCAAATTCAAAATGCAGGCAAAAGAAATTACTAGATCTCGTAATATTTGTCTGTCTATTCATTTTAATGGGAGATGTCCTCCCACTTTCCAGTTATTAAATCCCATCTTATCGAACCTGTCTGGTTGGTTCTAACTTTTGAAATCATAATTAATGTGTATTGGGAAGGGGAAAAGGTAGCAGGGATGGAGAGGATCGACAAATGGTTTTAAATTTTCTAAACCCATAAAATCGTCAACCTGATAAACTTTGAAAACTCGACTAAGTATGGAAAGCTAGGTAGAATAGACAAACTCATTGCAAGCAGAGGCACGATTGCGAGTTCGAGGAGTGCTAGGTCGAATTCTAGAGCACGGAAGTTCTGGGTAAAATATGTATACACCGAACACGGCCTATCATAGTTCGATAGAACCTATCTGCGAAGCCGCGTCCATAAAACTGGTTATGTATGCTGTCGGTCGAAATGACCATAGAAAGGCGAGAAACTATAGAGCCAAAAACACAGTTTACAAGAGGAAAATAAAAGGGAGAGAACAACTAGAATGCAGAGGTTTAGCGGATTAGAATGCATAAGTTTAGCAGATTAATCATGTCTCCAGACAAAACAAACTTCCTATTCTACTAAGATTAGCTTGAAACCAGATCTATCTAATAGAGACAAGTTCATGTAGAACAAACACAACCTTGAAAGAAACATGCCAAGCACATATGTATATTAATGAGAACACCAGAGAATACTTACAGACCTTTGATGAAGGTGAAACAACCTCTCCTAGCTCTCCTTGTCCAACCCTTTGCTCAAATAATCTACACAAAATGATGATGCTTCAATGGTCAATCTCCCTTATGAGATCATAAGTTTGATGCCTTCAATGTCTCTCCCTTTCACCATGAAGAGGCCTCATTATATAGGCTTGGAGAGGCCTAACCACTTATCATGTCTCCAACCTTCTTTGCACGCATTCTAATCCGTTGAACTTATCCGCAAAGCTGCGTCCATAACACTGCCTAAGTATGCAACCAAACGATGGTCGGTCGGAATGACCATAGAAAGGTGAGAAACTATAGAGCCAGAAACACCGTTTACAAGAGGAAAATAAAAGGGAAAGAACAACTATATCGCTCACACAACAAAACCTACTCTCATAACTATGAAACCATAGTAACACATAATCCATGGAAAAAGCATTGCCAGCTATGAAATATAGTTTAAGGCCAACAAACTCTGGTTCAACACGTAAGAGATGCAATTTACATCGACTGCAATTTTTAATATTTTATTTTATATTAATAGTATTCTATGCAGACTCCATTGCAAAAAATGTAACAAGAGATCCAACTGCGAATGCAACATCCCAACATTGCAAACCCTAGGCAAACAAGAACAAGCAACAAATAAAAACCCAGTTAAGAAGCACCAAAAGGCCCAATTGCAGGCGCAAGACCGGAACCCTGCAAAGTCAAATCAAATAACAATAAACAACATACAACGAAGAAAGAAGCAAGCAACAACCACTCCACCAGGAATGACGCAGTTCCAATCGCGATTGCAGAAACTCAAACATGCAAACTGCAACAACACGAACATGCAAGCAAGAACAACAACAACATGTGAATAACAAATCAATGGAGATGCAAAAAATAAGCATGAACCAGTGAACCAACAATGTCGTTGAAGCATATAAATTTAAAAAACGGAAGAAAATGTATTTTAACAAGCCTGTTAAGTAAGCATTCAACACTACCAAGCCTATTAGGTAAACATTTAAGTCTATCAAAAATGCTTTGTAAACATTTAAGAAAAAAATGCAATGTGGTAGGTCTCTGACGTATCCCAAAAAAATTATTACATTTTTGTAACAATAGTTTGAACACTAGAGAATGTATTGGAAGGACAAACTTTGGATATGCCAACATATCAAACATTGCCATAAATTTGCCTAGCATAAAATGCTAAACCAAACATTCGAATTAATGCTAACATTAATCCACCTTCGACAAATGCATAACAAAATATATGATTAAAAAAGACCATATACGATCAAATACTTTGGATATGCCAACATATATAACATTGGGAATAGCGAAGCCGGCAATAAGACCTCCAATCCCTTGTCCAATCATATCATGACAAATATGATACTTTTTTTTTATATAAAAATCGATATTTTTAGTTCCCTGGTTCCAACAATAGATAATATAAAAATATTTGTGATCAAAGAACAAACTAATATGAAGTCAACGATTTATCGATCGCTATAATCTCTCTATGCCTATAGTAGAGACTAATAATTATATATACATAACAATGTAGTCTAGATTTCATATGTTACACAAGACTTCTCTTTACACACTATTCCATCCAACATAACATTTTGCTCATATTTACGCGAGGCTTCTCTTTACACAGACTATTCCATGCCATCCAACATAGCATTTTGCTCATATTTCCTCTTTCTAGGGGCCACGAGAAAATGAAATCAAAAGAGTCATATCATGTACATGCACATGAAAAGCATTAGTTGAATTTTTGGAATTCGAAAAACCTATATTTATTCACTAAAACTATATTCTTTAATCTCTTGCAGATTTCTCATTGCAACAACAAATAAAAAAAGAACACACATTCCAATATCTCCTATTAAATTAAATTAAAATCGTTGCATCATATTCAATTAAATTAAGATAGAAAACAACTTGACAGCGTTAAATTGTTGACCATCTCTATCATAAAATAAAAACACATATAATTATATTTGCTAATAATACCAACCAGCATTCATTATATAATATCGTTTGTTTCTAATTACAATGATATAATATTCATTATATAATATCGTTTGTTTCTAATTACAATGATATAATATTCATTATATAATATCTTTTATTTCTAATTACAATGATATAATATTTTACAATAAATTGATGACCATCTGTGTGATGACTATTTTTATGAAAATAAAAATAATAATTTTGTGAAGATTGAATCTATATATATATTTTAAAGCTTAAAGCTTATCTGAATTAAAGCAATAAGGATACACTTATTATTAAAAATACATATAGATGACTTTATTTAGTTATTTAAGTATTTAATCTCAATTATTTGGAAATTATAAAAGAATAACAAATATTAAATTTATTGTTATGTTGAAATTTTATATTAAATTTATTATTTGGCAAATTGTTATAATTATCAACAATTTAAAAAAAAAAAACATACAACCACAAAATAATGTAATTAAGGAAATTGAAGTTACAAAAGGTTTTCCCCAAAATTAATAAATAATAATAAATAATAAATATTTATCATACTTACTTACAAACATACAACCACAAAATAATGTAATTAAGGAAATTGAAGTAACAAAAGGTTTTCCCCAAAATTAATAAATAATAAATATTTATCATACTTACTATGGTTTGGTTTTATAGAACAATGGACTCAACTTTTCTATTGAAAGTAAACAATTAACACAATAGTAATTCCTATAAAAGTAAGGGGTGTAATGTGGCTTAGTAATTCCTATAAAAAAAAAAAAAATTCCAAATTAAAAATATAGAAACTTTATGTGGATTTATGTGTGTTTTATTAAGATATGTCACAATTTACCGCAAATATTTATGTACTGGTCTATCTTGAAGTCTTGGTGATCATGGTAAGGATCACTTTTCGTTTGCAAATATATATTTGTATTGGTCCATCTTGGTGATCACAGTAAGGATCACTTTTTGTTTACATGACTAACTCTATATGCAAAATTTCCATTGGTTTTGGTTGAGATGTAGTGGAGAACATGGACGAGATAATCTCTTACATGCCCAAGGAGCAAGCCATGGATGCAAAATTTCCATTGGTTTTGGTTTAGATGTAGTGGAGAACATGGAGGAGACAATCTCTTACAATGAAATGAAAATTATAAACTATTTTTAAACATCAAACTAT
>JZKD02S1072869.1:0-13196 GCA_000966675.3 Picea glauca | reverse complement strand
TGAGGTTTTTCCATGCTATATTGATGTTTGGTTCTTAACAACATATCTTGAGTACTTAGTGAAGTGGAAAGATCATCCAGTGGAAGATTCAAGTTGGGTCACTAACCTTATATTTTGAAGCATGGAAAAAAATACAGGAGCTCATGGGCAGGAGCCCATGAATATTTTAGCCAGAGGAGTATGATGTAGGAGCATCACCTTCAAATTCAAATAAACAAGCGTGGATGCAAGGATATGACATATCAACATGACATAATTTCAAATCAACATTTAACTCAAAAACATGACGAGTTGTTGAGATATTTTAGAAACAACAATTTTAAATAATGTCTTGTTTATAAAAGTGTTGTATGATTGTAAGGAGTTGCAGATAGAGAGTGTTAACTCTTAGTTGGTAATAACTAATAGTTATTGTAATATGAGAAGGTGGTTAGCTGCTAGAAACTGATAGGATAGGTTGCAGACATGATGGAGAAGAGATCGAGGAGCCACTCCTTAGATAGATTTTTTGTTGTATTGTAATAAAAGGAAAACCTAGAGTAGAAGAGAGTAGCAGAGAGAGCATGAGATAGGAGGAGTTTTCTTAGAGTAGAAGATAGGAAAGGGAGAAAGATGTAGTGAAGAACTGTAATACTATGTAATTTATTTCATAAATGAATATAACAGACAAAATTGTTCAAATTCCTTGGACGATGTTCATTTTGAAGTGTGATTGAATGAATGGTGTATTCTGTGTGTGTTTTAGTTCATTTCGTTTATGTATGATTGTTCGGATTTGATCATATGAATCTGTGAGGAACTAGATAAGTTCTAATCATTTTTCTTCTAAGAACTAGTATGCAAGGATTGCATATTGTACGCCAGGAGTGCATAAACATAGTCTTGAATTGACTAAGAAGAGTTAATAAGGAAAAACAATAACTTATACCAAGTGCAAGGAGTGCACAGAGTCAAAGAGTGACCAAGTGTCGAAGAGCTAGAAAAAAGAAGCGCAAGGAGTGCGGGAAGAGTTTCTTTCAAAGAAATCCTTCAATATGAGTTTGTCAATATCCCAGGAACGCAAGGAGTGCGTGGGAGATCAAAATCCTCAAGGGAATCAAGCTCAAAAGGGATAGTGAAGAGAAATATTAAAAGGGAGTGAAGCCCTAAATATTTCACGTATTATCGGTTAAGATCCATCCACGAGGGAGTGAGACTGTTCCAGATCGTCAGATCTGGGTAAAGTACACAGGATTTAAGTTTCTATGTGCATATAGGAGTGAAGAACTATTGAAGTCCCAAAGAGGATAGGGACCATTCATCGTCAAGAGGGACAGGTGGCGTAAGATATACAAATCTAGAGTGAAAGAACTTCGGAAGTTTCCTAAACAAGGAGAAGGCAAAATCGTCGAATCTCCAAAGAGCCAAAGTAGATCCTGACCATTGGTCATTAGAAGGTACATTTCAACATATCAGAGACTTTGGGTGAAAACACTCAAAAGGCGAGTGTGTATAAGTTGAAACTCCCGAAGCGTGAAGAGCCAAAGCAATTCACAGTTATCGATCGAAGGGAGACACACATCGACATATCGTTGACTTCGGGTGGAAACACTTAGAAAAAAAGTGAGTGTGCAATAGTTGAACCTCTTGAATCCTGAATAACTGAGGTGAATCATAGCTGTTAGATTCAAAAGACATGTGCCAAAGATCCATGAACTTCAGGTGAAAACACTTTGGGGGAAAGCGAGTGTGTAGGATATGGAACTCCCAAAGCCAGAAGAGCCGAAGTGAATCACAATTGTCAATATGTGAGGGACATGCATCGACATATCATCAAATTTGGGTGGAAGTACTACAGAGGAAGAAAGAGTAGAGAGGTTGAAACTCCTAAATCCCAAAGGGTTGAAATCAATTGTAGCCGTCGATTTGGAAGGAGGGCACACGTCGATAGATCGTGGAGATATGGGAGTGCATGCAAGAGGAGAAAAAGGGTCATTGAATGATATTTGACCAAGGTGGAAAGAGGACAGACATCAACCATTTATCAAGAGGCAACACCCGAGATCACAAGATCGATGGTCACTCTTAATAGCGGGTAAATAAAGTGATCGGTTTTTAAAAATCTTAGAGCGACCCACAAACGAAACCATGGTATTTCCAAAGGGATACATGGCAGCTAGAGTTGAATTGTGGGGATAAAATAAGTGTGGTATCAAACCACTCTTATCCATCCTAAAATCACATTCTTATGTGAGGACATAGCTCAAGGTCACATACGAGAAAGGGATAATGGAATCAGAGCTAGCACCTGAAACTTGATAGTTCGACAACATGAAGGAAGAGGTTGCAGGTGTCATAGAACCTACACCAAAATAATTAAAGGGTTTGTGTTTAATCACAAGTGAGACCATTAAGGTTTCAGAGAGCTGATTTGGTTCGGAGAATCAAAGATCCTTGATCGAGAGGTTGTGCAACCTTGAGGGAGAGTAGGGGGTTTGCATCACAAGCGTGCAACATTTTTTTTCTTTTCATTTTTATTTTTCCCAATTGTAATGAAAAAAATTCATGATCTAAGAAATAATTCAAATGAAAAATGAAAACCATCAACAACAACAAACAAAGGGTAGTGTGATATTGGTAATGTTTCCCCCTGGCACACTCCAATGTCTGCAAAACATCTCAACCCAAAACTCACAAGGAATGGATATTAACAATGTAAAACCCAACAAAAAAAGGAAACTTGACCAAATGTAACTATCAATCACTCCAAAATACAATTTTAGAACTGAAAGTTCATAACTGCAATTCTGAAAAAGAGGTCCTACAATGCTCCAAAAGGAATGATCGAAAAAATAAGTTTTTCTTTTCTTTTTTAGGATATGAAAAGAATAATGAAAAATAACTTGAAAAACTAAGTTATAAATGTTCTCTTAACCAATAATAGGGACCTTAGGCTTCACACCAAAAAACACAGATTTTTTTATTATAAAAAATGGACTTTTTTTGCAACGTACAAGCTCTTTTTTATAGACCCTACAAGGGTAGTCATGGGTTTCCTTTACTAGATGAGCACCGAACATCATGGCTATTATATTTAAGTCACCCATGTGGACATGAGAAACTGCCATTTGGGACCAATATTGTTATTGACCCAAATACAAAAGATAACAAGTGAACACTATCATCCCTCTAGATCTACTTCAAAGACTTAAATGAGAGGAACAAGGTTAATAACTTCCCTCTTGAATGAAGGTTGTCCTCGCTACTCCATTTTTTGTCCTAGATGATCAAGTTCTTGGGAACAAGAGAGAAACTGCAAAAAAGCCAAATATAACACCTTCCTCTACACTATATCATTGTGTGAATATATATCTAACTACGATGAATTTTCATCAATAGAAATACATGAATCAAAGACACAATTATGAAGGAAATAGTTCAAGTTTATTAATTAATGGAAAATCATGGTGGAATACTTAAAAATAAACTATTCATGTTGCTGCAATCTCCTCCAAGATCTCATGTCTAGCCCTTTGTCTCACACAATCATAAGTATGATGATCGGTAAGTCTCTTCCCCGTTTCACCTTGGAGTGGACTCATTTTATAGTAGTTAGCGGTTCAACCATCATGAGATATTTTGGGAAATATATGAGGATTTTACTTGATGGGCTGGGATTTGGTTTCTTGAGGTTTCCTAGCATAGATCCAAGTAGGGTAGTTTGAATCCTTGACCCAAAAAAATTTGATTATCCTCATATTTATTCCCTTAGAAAAAGGTGGGATGGTTAAAAATTCTTTTGACCACATCAATGCTCCCCTAAATATTAACATAGAGCGTTGGAAATGCTCCCCAGAGAGTGAAAAATGAGTGTTGGAAGGATATCAATGCTTCCTATACATGGGATGGGGATAGTTGAACTTCAAAAAATGGTCAAACCTGAGGAAAAAAGTGATATTTCAACCTTCTCTTCATGTATTTTTCTCTTCCACACTAACCAAGGGTTATGACAATTTTTTTTTTCATGGTGTTGAAGTTATGACATTTACAACACTTAGGTGCATAATTGATGCAACACTTAAGTGTGAAATTTGAGACGCTTAGGTGAGTAATAGATGCAACACTTAAGTGTGACATTTTGGTGTGTAACAATGGGTTTTTCCTCTTGTAACCTGCAATGACTAGTAGTGGGGCTTACACACTTTTATCTCATTCTAGGTTAGATGACTTGCAACATGAGATGATCTGCAAAAAAAATTAAAAACGAATATTTGTCTTAGATCCAATCAGATCCGATGGATCCAATATCTGAGGGAGTACTAGGTAAAAAACTAATCCAAATCATAAACAAGCCACAAAATTGTACTCAACAAACCACTTTCCAACAAAATATGTGATAAAATAACTCAAATAGAGGCAAGATCAACTCAAAACATACCACTAAAATACCCTTTGGATCAGAGGATGAACCTAATCTTAAAGGAACATGTTTTTATCTGCAACTCTGTAGTTTTCACAGATCATCATGTAACACAGGAAAGTCAACCTACGATGATCATTGCAGGACTCATATTCTGCAACAGGCGATGATATGGAAAAAAATTGATTTTAGGAAAATGGATTTGTTCCATATCTTCTAGATTTGTGTCCGACCTATTATATTTGATAGATCTAGGCTCTAGAGTAACCGATGGAAGAAAATCAAAAGAAAATCACAATCAAGTAGAAGAAAATATTGGAAAAGAGACTCAAACTAGAGAATAATTATTTCCCAGTGTGGTTGCCAGTTCTATTATGGGATAAAATATCACATGGATCTCAATGAATACGCAAAAAATATTTCTATGATCAACATATTAATCCTAGACAGAAGAAGGTTTATACCTCTATGGTTACCCTAGATCTAGACTCAAACAAATGGATTTGTCACTAAACTAAGGAGTGGTGGAGATTGCATATCTCTCTCTGTAGGTTGTCCTTTGTATATCATGGTTGTTGCAGACCTGAAACTTCAGCTCCAAGATCCACAACATTCTTCCTGCACACAAAATACAAGAAATACATATCTACCTCTCTACTTGGGATTGGAATCCTAGATATAAATTACTTCTAATCATATATATAATGGAATGAATCATATATAAACATTCATGAACTAGACACAAATGATATGGAGGAATTTTTTCAATCTATTATTTAAAACATAGAGAACACATACAATTTCATACCTTGATGAAGATGAATCCTCCTTTGACTCATTTATCCTTGCTTCTCCCTTCATCTTCTTGGTCAAGACAGGCTCACTGAATTTTGGGTGTGATGGATAGGACAAGAACCTATGAAAATGGATGTCATAACAATACTTTAGAATTCTCCCCCTCTTTCCCAAGACATACCTTTGTTGTATAGTTCTTTTGAGGAGGCTTGGGAGAGATTTTATATCTTCTAGAGACCACTGGAGACTCGAATGATGTGAGTTCTTATTCCCTCGACATAAAGATACATCTCATCCATCACCTATCTCCTCGTAACTCCTCGAATCTAAAAGTTTCAAGGGTCATCTCTTGTTTAAAATTGTTTTCATGATAGGGTCATGGCTTTTTGTCCCCTATGTGTCCAACGATGATCTCCAAAAAGGGCTCAAATATTAGGAAAAATATGTATTTTGCATTATATCCTCTTATGGATTCCCTTATAGCATGTAGAGTGTAAATTAAAGTTATAACAAAGTGATATGGGTACATTACATATTCTAATTGAGGTAGTGAGTGAGACTTCAAAGAAAAAGTTGGCTTGTGAAGATATTTCCTTCATTTGAATAGAGTGATATTGCAGTGTCTTGTCCAAAGATAAAAAAAAGTAGAACAACCAAAAACCCACTTAGAGGAAAGGTAAAGTGTTGTTATTAGCCATCACTAGATTGATTCTTAATTTTTTTTGTAAAAATAGTGTGATCGAAAAGGATTTTCTTACCATTCAAGAAGTGGAGGAATCCACATAAATGAGGGAAATAAGACTCGATGAAGAACATCTTCTTTCAATGACTCCAAAGGAGATGATAACAAATGCGTTAGATTGATATGAGGAAGCATAAAGAAAAAATAGTCACAAGTTACTTAAAATCCCATGGATAGTTCTATACATTATCCATATGGAGAAATCTAATTTCAAAATTCAAGATAAGTAATGTAGTACAAACAAGGATTGCATGGCAGTGTAATCCATGTCGAGTGGGAAATATATGTTGAACAAGGAGAATAAATGAATAGATAATCAATAGTCTTTGTTAAAATATAATTCATATAATAAGGAAAAATAGCATTATTCTTTATGCAAAGAGGACAATGATAAATATGAAGTAAAAATAGTTAGCATAAAACTTTGTAAAAGATAAGAAAAAAATGAAATTGTTGAATCTGGAGTGAAAATTAGTAAATAAGTGAGATGTTCAATGGGGAGGTCATTGCAAAAAACAAATCGTGGTCAAAACAAAATCACGATCAACACAAATTTGATCACTTGCAACAAAGTTAAACTATGGAAAAAAGCCTGATATATTTTGTCAATGCAAAAACAAAATCCCGGTCAACAAAAAACTGATTTCTATAGTCCTATTGTTGTGGTATGGATTCATACATCTTCAACACAGACAAATAGTATGCACAAATATACCTTCCATAGTTTCACACAGATATATCCCCACATATAAAATACTAAGTAAATAAAATACATCTTCAACACAAACATATATTTTGCACACATATAGTTTTTACACCTCTGGATAGTTATATGCCTGCACAACAAAAACTTAGAAAAAAAAATACATAAAAATGATGCAGTTATTTTTGTAAGTGATTGAAATGGGAATAAATAAATATAAGCTTTCATAGTGACCACTTAGTCTAATATATATCAATGTTATCAATAATAGAATAATGTTATGCATATGCATATGCTTAACAAAGTGTTTTTTAGGTATATATATGTATTAAAAATAAAAGTTGATTATTAATTTAATAATAGTTAATTATACATCTTCAACATAGACATATAGCATGAACAGATATAGCTTGTGCATGTTCGCATATCCCCGCACATGGAGAATTTTGTAAATAAAATACATCTTCAACACAAACATATATGCTATTCACATATAGCTTCCACACATTTGCACATGTATATCTCCACTCAGTGAACACTTAGTATAATAGTTGTCAATGTTATTAATAATACAATATTGCTATGCATATGCATATGATTAAAAATGTTTTTTTATGTTTATACGTATATTAAAAATAAATGTTAATTATTAATCTAATAAAAATTAATTATACATCTTTAGCATAGACATACAATGTGCAAAGATATAGCTTTTGTAGATATGTATAGGTATATTCCTGCATGTCAAATGCTTAGTAAATAAAATACATAAAAAAACATGTAGTTATTTTTGTAAGTGATTGAAATGGGTGTAAATGATAGAAATTATGGCTAAATTTTATAACATAGTATTTGATAATGATATATAACATAGTATTTGAAATGGGTGCATGAGACAATGCAAAATGTGCATAAATTAGTATATCTAGAAAGCATGTGCAATCAAATTCCCTTTTACAATACATGTTGCTTGTGTAGATCGTTGAAATTGTCAACAACAAATCAAGAAATTGTCACTGATATGACTGATTTTTTTTTTTTCCAAAGTTCATAAAATACAATGTGCATATGATGAAAGATGTGAAACAGAGTCCAAAAGAAACAATTATATCAAATTTCTCGTTTAATAGGAAAAATGTTTTTTCAACCAAAGGAGAGAAAAGACATTGTACAAAAAACTAAACAAATAAAATATAATGTAAAATTAGATGAATTATTGATGTTCCATCTTAATAGGAAAACTTGTTTTGTAAATAACACAAATAGGATAAAACATTTTGTAGGAAAGTATTGGTCTAATACACAATGTTCAATGGTGCAAGACAAATGTTTTTTAAATTTTTATGTGATTTAAATGGGGCAGTATAAATTGTCACCATAGACCACTAAAATGAAACCTAACAATGTATTTGTTTTCTAAACTAAACATTCATAAATAAAGAAATCTATGAGAAAGAACAAGGCTATATTCTATTCATTGTTCACAATATGCTAAAAAAATTACAAATGATGGCATAAAAGTCAAAATAGCATTTTTCATACTGAAAGTAAATATCCACATATGCTGAGAACTCGACATGATATTTGATGATATTTCAATGAAAAATGATACACAATTAACACATAATTGACTATCCAATTTAAGACTCAAATGGTTTAAAACTAGTGCCCATATATGCGAAAACAATCCTTTGGAAAGAACAAAATATATATATAGTTTTCCTTTGCATAATGCTTGTGAAAAAAGTATAAAATTCAAAATAGAATTTCCCATAATACAATTAAATCAACACATATGCATACAATTTAACATGATGTTTCATTGAAAAATCATAAAGAGTGAAAGCAGAGTTGAAAATTCATTTTTAAACTCAAAGCCTTGAAATTCATTAGCGATCTATGCTAAAGAGTTCTTTGGAAAGTTAAAAAATATATACATTTGTATTTTAAATAATGTCTATAAAAAGTAAATGTGTTCATCCAAATGGACTGGCATTGGGGCTCCGATGGACTAGTAAATAAAAGAAAGACTATAAGAAAGAGAGAAAGATAGTGACAAAATTTTCAATTACTTCCTAATTAACTTAGTAAGAAATTGAGGAGTTGTGCATTTAATTATCAATCCAAGGTTGTATCTTAATTATGAATTGTCATGCACTGTATGTGCAATTGTAGTGTTGTTATTGCTAAAGATTTACAGTACTTCTAATGTTGCAAATCAATATTTCAAGATACTTAATTAAGTCACCAAGCTATACTACTTGAATTGTAGAAAAAGAAATGTCACACTTGCAGAGAAAGGAAATCGCACTTACGAAAGGTAAATCAGAGTTGAAAAAATTAAATCACATTTGTAGAAGTTAAATCAAAGTTGCAGAAAATAAATCACTCTTTCGGAAAGGAAATCTCACCTACAGAAAATTAATCACTCTTGTGGAAATTAAATCACACTTGTAGAAAGTAAATCACACTTGCGGAAAATAAATCACTCTTGCGGAAAGGAATGCTATGTTAATATCTAATGGAAAATTGCTTAAGTATGATGATGATCCTGACTTGTTGTAATAGTTATGTGTTCGTACATTCAATGAAAATTTGTAAAATTAATAGAATATCAATCCCAAATAGTTGAGGAACAAAGTTGTCAGAAATAAAAAAGAAAGAATAATAAAGTAAAATTGCAAGAAGAGTTGCAACAACGTGATTTGCAGCAATGGAGTTGCAACATGAAAATCATATCAACACGAGTTGTAGCAATGGGAGTTGCATCGACATCTGTGATTGAAAACTTACAAAGATCAAATCAACACCTAGTTTCATCTTATGATTGTGGAATCCACAACAAAAATAAACTAGATATTTACCACATTGGAATTGCAATCAACTATTTCTGAAATCTAGAATTACAACAATATAGAGATATAAAATGACTATGGAATTAAATGAAAAAAATGCTAATCCTACTCTTAATGTATAGGAATTACCTGAATAAAGAGGGGGGCGTACCCCCTTAGTAAAGGCACTAGATTAAAAAATCAAAATAACACAAGCACTCAACACACCTTCACGTGAATATGAGAAGAAAAGGAAATTATATTGCAAAAGTTTGAATTTTTACAACACAATTGAATGCTATCACCAGAATCCCTTCCCGAGCTTAAGGAAAGTCAAGGCTTTTATACAATACATTCAATGTCTAAATAAAACAAGGAGATAGATATATATCCATGAGAATCAAGGTGTTCATCCATTTACATTGATATTTCCAATTTTTAGAAAAAATATGGCATATGCTGACTTGGATCAGCTGGGTGACAGAGGGTATGCGAATTGATCTCTCTTTTGGTTTTCCACTTACATTATTTCACCTTTCTATGTGAGGAGTGATCTATGAGAAAATATTGTAATTCTATCTAATGTGTTGGAAAACTTTGTCTTCGAGTTGCAACAACATGGTCACATTCAGAGTTGGAACAGTTGTGTCATGCTCAAAGTTGCAACACTTGTAGAGGAGTTGCAACTTCCTACACGAAGTTGCAGCCACTATAATATATCCTTATAGCATTGTTAGTGAAATAAGGTAATTATTTTCCTTAAGAACATGTAATAATATAATAAAAATGGCATCTAGGAGAAGATTCATACCTATTTGAAAAAGTGAGACAAATTGGATGAGAAATATATCAAAAGAGAGTGAACAATGGAAAAATGGTAAGGAAAAGGTATTGGATAGGTGTTGAAAACATAAAAATTTAGGCATGTGTCATCTCCTCAAGCTCAAAATGATTGCATGTCCCGATGCAACCAAAAATAATTTAGGGTTAGAGAAGTCGAGATGTCCATGGAGATTGTTGATACTACATTCCACCTCCCTTACCTCATCGGGATGACTATATTACTCCTTTTTATTGGTGCTATGCCCTGTTGGAACTTTTGTCTCCTCTGTTGGTCCTTGCTTTGTTTCAGTCTAGCTATCTCTAACAATCAATATAAAATCTATGGTTTGGACAATCACTTCCCTTGTTTCCTTTATTTAATTTTTGGCTATGGTGCCAAAAATGATAGAATTTTCAATTACTTCCTAATTAAATTAGTAATAAATTGAAGAGTTGTGCATTTAATTATCAATCTAAGGTCATATCTTACTTACAAACTATCATGCATTGTATATGCAAGTGTAGTGTTGCTATTGATAAAGAGTTGTAGTACTTCTAATGTCACAAATCAAGATTTGAAGATACTTAATTAATTCACCAAGCTATACTACTTCTTGAATTGTAGAAAAATAAATGTCACACTTGTAGAAAAAGGAAATTGCACTTGGAGAAGGTAATAACACTTGCTGAAATTAAATCACACTTGTATAAAGTAAATCACACTTTCAAAAAATAAATCACTCTTTTGGAAAGGAAATCACACTTGCAGAAAATAAATCACTCTTGCGAAAATTAAATCACAGTTCTAGAAAGTAAATCACACTTGCATAAAATAAATCACTCTTGGGGAAAGGAAGGTTACAATAATATCTAATGGTGACTTTATCAAGTATGATGATAACCCTAACTTGTTGTAACAATTATGTGTTTGTACATTCAATGACAATTTGTAAAATTAATAGAATATCAATCTCAAATAGGCGAGGAACAAGGTTGTTACAAATAGGAAATAAAAAAGAATAAAGTAAATCTACAAGCAGAGTTGCACCAACGTGAGTTGCAACAACGAAGATACAACATGAAAAGTACTGCAACATGAGTTGCAGCAAAAGGAGTTGCAACAACATCTATGATTTCAAACCTACAGAGATTGAATCAACACTGAGTTGTAGCTTAAGATTGTGGAATCCACAATAAAAACAAATTAGATATTAACCCCACTAGAGTTGCAATTATCTATTTATGAAATCTAGAATTGCAAAAATATAAAGAGACAAAATGACTACAGAATTAAATGAACAATCAAAGAAATTCTAATCCTACTCTTGATGTATAGGAAGTACCTGACTTAGGAGGGGGGCCTACCTCCTTAGACAAGGAACTGGATTATGAAATAAAAATAGCACAAGTACTCATCACACCATCACACAAAAAAGAGAAGAAACGGAAATTACATTGCAAAAATCTGGATTTTTACAATATAGTAAAATGTTATTGCCAAAATCCCTCCCTAAGCTGAAGGGAAGCTGGGTTTTTATTTTTTATTTTTTTTATACAATAGATTCAATGTCTAAATAAAACACATAGACAGATGGAAAACCATAAGAATCAGGTTGTTCATCCATTTACATTGATATTTCCGAATTTTAGGAAAGAGAGGGAATATGTTGACTTGGATCGGGTCAACAACAATTGGTAGGAAAACTAATCTCTCTTTCGGTTTTCCACTTTCCTTCTGTCACATTTCTATGTGAGTATTTGTCTCTCACCAATGACTATAAATTTGACTGGTGTGTTGGAAGAATTTGTCTTGGAGTCACAACGATAGGGATGCATTCATATTTGTAGCAACTATGTCATGCTTGTAGCTGCAACACTTATAGAGGAGTTTCAACTTCCTAAAGGGAGTTGCAACCAGTGTAATCACTCATGTATAGCAATGTTAGTGTAAGAAGGTAATTTTTCTTTGAGAATAAGTAAGAATAGCATAAAAATGGCATATGGGAAAAGATTCATACCTATGTGAAAATGTAATACAAATTGGATGAAAAATATAGCAAAAGAGAGTGAACAATAAAAAATGGTAAGGAAAAAGGTATTGGATGGGTGATAAAACATGCCAATTTAGGCACCTATCAGACAATTAAAAGGTAGTGTTAAGTATGCAAAGGACATAAACAAATAATTCTTACCAATTACCAAGTCAACAAAATAAAAGGATAGCAGTATCGGATACAAACAATAGATTGTAGATTAAGTTTGGTTTTCATTGATGTCAACCCTTGAAGAAAGCCGTATAACACAAAGGATGAACTCAAAAGTGGTCCCCTTATGGTGAAATCCCTCACGGGAAGACGATTTGTGGATTGAGTTATCCTAGAAATATGGTTAGAGAACCCATGGTTATTTGTGGAATAATGAGATGAATGTCAGTGAAGTTTTCAGTGAAAATATCCTAGATGGATAGATCTTGTCATGCCATTTCCATTGGTATGTGGAATTTCACATAACTCCTCACGGTTAAAGAGTTATGACCATAAGAAGTTGGAGAACCCAGGTTTGGGTAATGGACCCAAGTTTGTTTGATAGATAATAGTATTATTTTTTATATATTTGTAGGTAATACTATTCTATATGTATAGTACATGTCATTCCATTTCTGGTGGTATGTGGAATGTCACATAACTCTTCACAGTTTGAGAGTTATGGCCTTACGAAGTTGGAGGACCCTCATATGTCATCTAGAAGCCCCAAAAGATCAAAGTAGTCAAAGTGGTTTAAGATACTTTAGAAGGTAAATAATAAAGTGAAGTGATGAGTGTACTATAATTCAAAGTGAATAAAAAATAAATTATTTAAATAATAAATTTAATGGAGAAATTAGAAGTGGGTTAACCCTAA